>MJUU01029346.1:155415-179280 GCA_002080025.1 Modiolus philippinarum | reverse complement strand
TTTTTGGGGGGGGGGGGTGTTTCAAGTGTAAATATGAAGAACAAAATAATATTCACCTATAGATACATTGATAATGTTTTTTCTATTAATAACGCATCTTTTGCTATTTTGATCTTATCAACATATCCTCCAGGACTAAAGAAAAAGGAAACGATAGAAAGCACAGATTAACATCTTTTGGGACTCACCATAAGGAAGAATCGGGGTATTATATTCATGAGATAAAATCACGTGACCACGCCCCTTTTTGTGAATTACTTCCCTTTATTAAAGTTCAACTTCGAAAGTACATTCAGTTATCCGGATTACTTTCATACTACCCCCGTCTTTTTCCTAAAAGTACTGTATAAATGTTGTCTTCAATCGCAACGTTCTCGAGCAATCTTCTACGAGATCTATTGATTTTCATGTGTTATAGTTTCTACCCCGTCGTGGGCCTCTACAGTCAATACTGCGACGTCACCGGTATGAAATTTACATTGCATGGAAATCAACAAAAGCAAATCTATCATATGAGATTCGAGATAAATAAACAATGTATGCTTTGAGTAAATACTTTTTACATTGATTTATACCCGAAATAAATTTATTTAAGGTATATTTTGCTATATGAAGAAAAGTTCGTGACCTTTTCAATATCCAATGAAATCGCGAGATCAGTTAACCCACACGTTGGAGAAAACTTTGATCTCGCATGCTTTGAAATTGTTGAGAACAACAAATGAGAGAAGTAGTTATCTCCGTTACCACTTTATTCAAGACTTAAAATATCCGTCTCATACAATCATAAAAAAAGTTGAGAAATAGATATCAGTGCATTGTGGAAAAAATTTAAGTTTCGGTCAGAGCTGTGATTCAAAATTGATTTTTAATACTGAGATCAATGTCTACGACCTTTCAACAGACATTGTTGTCGAGTTGCTACCGGTCACTATCTAAAGAGGAGATTTGGCGTACATAGACCAACCTGACCCACCTGACCTGACCCACAATTTTATTTGAAATACTTGTACCACTCAGGGCCATTGCGGTTGACATTTTTAGGCTGGTTTGGCACCAGCTTTGTCTATTGCCTGTTGGACTTTGGTTTTTACAATTCTGTTCTGTAATTTTGTTATTACCCCTATTTTGCTTAAAATTTGACAAGAAATGAGTTTTTGAGAGTTTGCTTAATAGTAACCATTTCTACATTATATGCAAATAAAAATTTTATATGTAGACATGTTTAACATATGTGAAAGTCTTAGACCTGCATAAAGTTTACAGGGTTTGGATCCAAGAAAACGAGTTTAACCCCACCGCAATATTTGCCCAAGTCAGGAATACAAAATGTATGTTGATCATTGGTTCGTCCTTGTCTTCTTATGAAATTTTAGTTTCTTTATATTCGGGTTATTAGATAAGGTTTGTTTCCATTGATTTATTCACTCTTTTACCTTTTTTGGGACCATTTAGGGCTTGCTATATGGTGTGAGGTTCCTCACTGTGTTGAAGACCGTATGGTGACCCCTAGATGCTTTGTTTTTGGTCATTTTAACCTGGATATGGGACGTTTTCTCCTTGACATTTACCCCATTTCCTTTCTTTTTCATATACAAAGCTTAAAAGTAAAAATATTTTCTGGACAAAATTACTATGAATTAATTAACATATTTTATCCAATATCTTAGACAAACTTACGTATGCAATAATATTTATGTCAACTAGATCAACAAAAGTAAACCACATTTATTAAAAGTCGTGAAATGAATGACGTCAAATTAATGTTCCAATTACTCAAGTTGTCAAAAATCTTTTCATCTTATTGTTATAAGAAAAAAAGTGTTCAATCACCTGACGGACATGGTCAATCCTTTAATTCGAAAACTATAACAATAATTAGCAAAAAAAAATCCAGAAAATACACATTTCAATGCAAACTTACACACCAAGTTCCAAAAATTACGACAATATAATACCATAAAGTACAATTAGGCAGGATATCGATATCACATGCTCATAACCTCATAACCCTTTGTAACATATACAACTCTTAGCAATAACGAACCTGGATACGTATGAGCTTGTCTTTGTCAAGCCTTTGAGAACGTAAGGAAGGGGAAATGGTGGTTTTCAGAGTAAGAGTTTCCTGGTTTGCATGTATCACCCATTATTCTCTTGCAAAGATCATAGCCATGAACAAGCCAGATAGTTAACAAGAGATGACATTTTGATAGGTCTAGCTAGTCATATTGTATTGGGTTTTATTTGTATGTTTACTTAACTATAGGGAAACGGGACAGATAAAGGGGAGGTTTGGTTACCCATAAACCGGTTTAACCCTACCGCTTGCTTTTGCTAGTGCCGGTACCAAGTACGGTTGTCCCGAGTTCCTATCGTTGTTTACGTTTGTCTTTTTTGTCTAATTTGTGTTTTTCCTATGTAGTTCCCTGGCAGATTGTGGCATATAATTGTAATTTTCAGCCATTGTAGGTTTTTCCTGTTGTCCCTTTTATTTCATATGTAAACTGGTCTGTCAAGATTTGCGAGACCGTTATACTCATCAATCTACCCGTGATGGAGACCATAGAATGGGGCGGGCGAATTGATTGTTTTTCTTTTTTTCTTTCTTTAGCAAAAATCCTTTTTAAATTAAAAAATACTTATCCAAAAACTAAAATAATTTTTTTAATTTTTGATAGCTCTCTAAAAATAGGTTGAGAATCTTGGATCTTTTTTTTTACAGTCGAGTTGATTTTAAAAGTCTCGGAAATTGCTAAGGCAGGTATATGTTCAGCCTTTCTGCTTTCATCTCTTCAAAAATTAAAGCTGTAACCACATGATATATAGATTTGAAGTGCCGGTTTTACAAATGAGAACAGAATTTTTCGGAGTTGGTAGTGATATCAGGAGCAAAAGTTATTCTGACTGCATAGGACAAAGACCGTTGAATACCAAAGGATATTCTAATTACAGAAGCATTGCAAAATACTAGTACATACCAGAATTACACAATAAGAAACAAGAAAAGGCTTAACAGGTACATTGTCCGCAACCAGGGACAAAGTTCTATCCAGCAAGACACCTACACTGGCCCCCTCAATTGGTCATCTCATTATATGACGTGCAGAGGACGTCCTTGAGCGGTACTAAATGGCCTGGTAGTATTCAATCATGATAATAAATTCAGAACTAAATATAGAGGAATAAAATGAAATATGTGGTAAATGTTCTAATTGTCAACATATTTTGACAGATTTAGTAGTTTTATTTGACTGAATTGGTATACAAATGTTAAAATATAGGTTACGAATCTTTACGGAAAGTAATTAAGCCATTGCAGTGATATACTAGTATATGCTTTGTATTTAATTAGACAAAATATTTTTAGGCGATGTTTGATTTTGTACCGACAAAGTGTAGATCTGTGTACACCGAATGATTATAAAATCAGACCTCTTAACGAAATTAAGAAAATGAATATAATTCCCGTTCCAGCCCACAACGCTGATATCTTGAAAAAAACATTTTGGGAGTAACATTGGTCAAATCCTATAGTCTTTTAGGTAGAAAATTACCATTTTTGCAATAGGATATAATACTAAAATTTTCAAGATTTTCACTCGTTCCTAGCTTTCGCCCATGATGTTGTAGTATGCTTCCATGTAGAACATTAAAATATCATTGAAATAAAGTAATGACCAACTAATCAAAGTATGTATTGCTCCTTAATTATGTGTGAAATAATTTAAGGTGGAAGGCATTTTTTCAATATTTCTAAAAAAGTGTTTCAGCTCACCTGGCCTATAAAACCGTGATAGCTTTACCCCTCACTCTCCGTCTGTCGTCTGCCTGTTGTTTTGTGGCAGAAACGACCAATGTATAATCGTAAATTGAAGTCAGCAAAGATAAGACTAAATTGGCTCAAATTAACTTTTTTTATCAGACAAAAAAGAATAATTATTTTACATATTAAATACAATATATAACTTATCTGACAATAATGAAGTCCAAGTAATAATCCAAATGAACAGTTCACTTAATTCCACCAATAAATGTCCAATAGAATGTTCCTGATAATCCTCACTAAATAGTTGATAATAGATTCACAATAATTGATGTCGATTTCCAATACAAAAGATGTGTGTGATAATCCTGTATAAACTAATTAATCCTGTATAAACTTATTAAACTGACTGACTTAACCCTTTTCAGCTACCTTATATAAATACATTTATTCTTTCCAGAAAATTCTATCCACAAGATACGACTGGAACATTCTAATCAACTGACAATCACATGACTAGAATGGTTATGTAAGGAAAACCTCTAGAAAATTCTATGTGTTAAATATTAAATTAAATTCTAGAAATTTCTTTATGTTCTAAGGTGTAATAATCTTGACCGTTGTTTATTGTAAACAAGTTACATAACTAGGCCAAACAAATTACATAATATTAAGGCCGTACAAAATAAAAACAATGAATAAAATGCATTATAGAATATCTACAACATTTAACCACCTATAACACCTCCCCCCAAAAGAAAATGTTTGAATGCAATGAAAAACATTTAAAATAAACAATGAGGTGTCATGAAATTTATCAAACTCTTGACAATGCATCTGCAATGACATTATCTTTTCCTTTAATATGTCTTATGTCTAGATTAAAACCTTGCAAAGTAAAACTCCACCTCAAAAGTCTTTGATTTTTATCTTTCATTTTATGAATAAATTTAAGGGGGTTGTGATCAGTATATACAATGATAGGCTGAATTGAAGCTGTAACCTAAATTTCAAAATGTTGTAAAGCCAAAATCAAAGACAAACATTTTTTTTCAATTGTGGAATAATTTCTCTAGTGTTTAGTAAATTTTCTTGAAAAATAACAAATTGGATGGTCTATACCATCTTTACCTTCTTGTAATAAAACACCACCAGCCATTCCTAGAAAACGCATCAATTGTTTCTTATTCTCAGGTTTAGGAAATCTAGAAACAGCACTAATTTTAGCATCAATAGGTTTTACCTGACCCTGACCTACAACATGTCCTAAATAATTTACATTAGTACATCCAAATTCACTCTTGGAGAGGTTGACTGTTAACATAGCACTGCTTAAACGGTCAAAAAAGTTCGAAGTATCTGAAGATGGTCTTCCCAAGTGTCACTATATATCAGAATGTCATCAATGTATGCTTCACAACTGTCAATTCCAGAAATAACACTGTTGATGAGACGCTGAAAAGTTGCCGGCGAAGTTTTCATGCCAAAAGCCATCACTTTGTATTGGAATAGTCCATCGGATGTAACAAAAGCGGAAAGTTCTTTTGCACGCTCTGTAAGAGGAACTTGATAAAATCCTTTCAACAAGTCAATTTTTGTAATGAATTTAGCATTTCCAGTTTTATCAATACAGTCATCAATACGCGGAATTGGAAATGAGTCAGTTTTTGTAACATTGTTTTATTTTCTATAGTCCGTCCACATAAGATCCATCAGGTTTTGGCACTAGAATACAAGGCGAGCTCCAATTGCTTTTGCTAGGTTCAATAAAGTCATTTTTTAACAAATACTGAATTTCATCATGCAGGTACTTTTGTTTGATCGGATTCAGTCGGTATGGATGCTGTTTTATCGGTACTGAATCACCAACATCGACATCATGAAATATTTTATCAGTTCGTGTTGGAATTTCCGGAAACAATTGTTCAAATTCACGGAGTAACTGTTTTAACTGTTCCTTTTGAATCGTTGGTAAATGTTGAAGTTTCGAATCCAAATCTTGTAGAATCTGTGAATTTTCCAGCTTCGGTGTGATAGATGGCGAATCAATCTTTTCACAAAAGTCATTTCAGCAATGTCAGGGTCGACACTAACTATATTTACAGAATGTACAATATTTGTGCTATTTCTATCTATATAAGATTTTATCATGTTTACATGACACAACCTATTATGTCTACGTCTCTCAGGTGTTTAATAATATAATTTAAATAACTGATTTTCTTTTCAACAATGTATGGACCAAAATATCTGGCTTCAAGCAGGAAGTAAAACCAGTACTTTATCACCAGGGTCAAAATTACGTTTTACAGAATTTTGGTCATACTTGGGTTTCATAGATTCTTGACTGGATTTAAGATTTTTATTGGCTAGTTCACAAGCTTTTACAAGTTAAGTGCGAAAGTCTGAAACATAATCAAGGAGATTTAAATGGCCATTTTCATCAGATAAAATTTTCTCATTTAAAAGTTTGAGTGGTCCCCTAACTGTATGTCCAAAAACTAATTCAAAGGGACTAAAACCTAATGATTCCTGGACTGCTTCTCTTACAGCAAATAATAGAAAAGAAATCCCTTCATCCCAATCTTTCTCTGTGTCAAAACAGTAGGTCCGCATCATATTTTTAAAGGTTTGATGAAATCGCTCGAAGGCGCCTTGACTTTCAGGGTGATATGCAGATGATCTGTACTGTTTAATTCATACATTACTTGCTGGAAAATGCCTGATATAAAGTTTGAACCTTGATCTGATTGAATAGATTTAGGTAGGCCGAACAAAGTAAAAAGTTTAGTGAAAGCTCTAACTATGGTCTTAGTCTTTATAAATCTTAAAGGAATAGCTTCAGGGAACCTTGTGGATGCACACATGATAGTTAACATGTACTGATTACCAGATTTAGTTTTTGGTAGAGGACCTACACAATCTATTAATATTTTACTAAAAGGCTCCTCAAAGGCAGGTATTGGTTGAAGAGGTGCTTTTGGGATAACTTGGTTTGGTTTCCCTACTAACTGACATGTATGACAAGACTTGCAGTAATTAGAGACATCTTTTCTAAGATTAGGCCAATAAAAATAATTTAAAATTTTGTTGTAAGTCTTATTAATACCTAAGTGTCCTGACAAGGGAGTATCATGGGCCATGCTTAATATCTCAGCTGTATACACCTTTGGCACTACAATCTGATACTTTACTGACCACTCTGCATCAGCAGATACATCAGAAGGTCTCCATTTACGCATAAGAATACCATTCTTAGTAAAATAAGTGACAGGTTCTTGCAAAGATTCACTTTCATCAAAAGCCCTATTGAAAAGTCATGAAATTTCAGGGTCTTTATGTTGCTCATTGCTAAATGTAGACGTAGAAATACCTTCACCTTGAACCAATGAACTATCAGAAAACTCCAAGGACTTGCTTGTTTCAACACTAACATCACTCAACTGACTCATAAATGTATCCGACAAATCAAAACCATCAGTGCTATTTTCATTCACTTTCTGAGCTTCCACACATTTCTTTTTCATAGCACGAGTAACTGCACAGGCAGGATACAACCCAGAAAACTCCTGTTCAGTAGAATCAGAAACCTAAACAAAAGAAGGCTTGTCTGTCACAATAGGATTTCTTTGAACTTTATCCCCAGCTAAATCATTACCAAGAAGAAGTTTTACACCTTCAAAGGGCAATGATGACTTAATACCTAAGGTCATAGGTACAGAAACAATATCTGAAGACAAATAAACATTATGGAGATGAATAACAGTATAACCACTAGAATCTACCCCTTTAATAAGAACATTTCTACCAGTACTAGAAATATCATCAAACGGCAGGGTTTCCGCCAACAAAAGAGACTGAGAGGCTCCAGTATCTCTTAGAATTCGAATAGAGGTAGAATAACAAAAATCACTCGAAAGCGACACAAAGCCATCACTAATAAATGGTTAAAAAATCTCCATAATGGAACTAGATGGGGATTTGACCTCGACCTTACTAACAGGATTAACAGACTTCACCTCAGAAAAAGAACTATGCACATCTGTATCAAAATGAGGCAAACATTGTGACGACTCAACAAAACCACTGGGGTTAACTTCACTTTCCTTCCTTTGCTTTAACCTATAACAGTCAGATATCAAATGGCCTTCCTTTTTACAATAATTACACGAAATCGACTTAAATGGTCTCTGTGACTGGGAGGGAGGATAGGACTTGGACGAGCTATTTACTGGACGTTGCCTACTATTTACATCATTTGTAGGTTTGGGCGAAAAATTTGTGGAATTATTTTGATTTCTGAAAAAGTTGTGTTTTATGTGTAAGTGAAAAATCATCAGCTAAACGTGCAGCAATTTCCAAAGTTTCAGCATTTTTTTCAATTAAAACTAGCTGACGTAATTTCTCATGATTGTTATTTATTTTCTTTGATGAACACCAACGATGAAAAGTTGCTCTTTAGTTCTAGCAAACTCTACATAGGTTTGGTCACTCTGTTTTTCTGCATTCCTAAATTTTTGGCGGTAAGCTTCAGGGTCCAGTTCATAGGCTTTAAGAATTAACTCTTTTACAGTGTCATAATCTGAAGCCTGTTCTACAGACAACTGAGTGTAAATTTCGCTGGCTTTACCAATTAAAACACTCTGTAATAACATTGACCAATTGTGTTTTGGCCACTTTCAATTCTGAGCTATTTTCTCAAATTGCAGATAATATTTGTCAACATACTTTTCTTGAAAAGGAGGGACCAACCTGATGTTTTTAGCAACATCAAAAGTCTGAGAATTTTGAGAAAGGTGTTGATTCTTTTCAGGTAATTCTAATTTTTTCATTTCCAATTGATGTTCAAATTCTAATTTCAATTTTCTTTCTTCTCTTTCTCGTTCTAATTCTAATTTTCTTTGTTCTCTTTTAATTCTAATTTTCTAATATCTAATTCTTTCTGAATTTCTAATTTTTTTAATTTCCAGATCAGGTGTTTGAATGCCAAATGTCGCCAAAACTGATTTATCAAAATATCTTCTTCAACCAAATAATTTGCAATCACATTTTGAATTTCAAATTTTCTCATTCCAGGTTTGACGTTTAATTTCAAATGTTTTCCTAATAAGGAACTCATCCTTTCTCAAAATTCTCCACCTGACGCGTAGACATGAATTGTTCTTGATCAAATGACATCTTGTAAAAAATTGATTGCTGACTTCCATTTGACAAAAATATAATAATTTCTTTCTTAAACAATTTCGAAGCTCCCGGACGATAGCCCCCAATTTCTGTTATGTGGCAGAAACGACCATTGAATAATTGTAAATTGAAGTCAGCAAAGATAAGACTAAATTGGTTCAAATTAACATTTTAATCAGACATAAAAATAATTATTTTACAAATTAAATACAATATACAACTCATCTGACAATAATGAAGTCCAAGTAATAATCCAAAGGAACAGTTCACTTAATTCTACCAATAAATGTCCAATAGAATGTTCCTGATAATCCTCACTAAATAGTTGATAATAGATTCACAATAATTGATGTCGATTTCCAATACGAAAGATGTGCGTGATAATCCTGTATAAACTAATTAATCCTGTATAAACTTATTAAACTGACTGACTTAACCCTTTTCAGCTACCTTATATAAATACATTTATTCTTTCCAGAAAATTCTATCCACAAGATACGACTGGAACATTCTAATCAACTGACAATCACATGACTAGAATGGTTATGTAAGGAAAACCTCTAGAAAATTCTATGAGTAAAATATTTAATTTAAATTCTAGAAATTTCTATATGTTTTAAGGTGTAATAACCTTGACCATTGTTTATTGTAAACAAGTTACATAACTAGGCCAAACAAATTACATAATACTAAGGCCGTACAAAATAAAAACAATGAATAAAATGCATTATAGAATATCTACAACATTTAACCACCTATAACACCTCCCCCCGAAAGAAAATTTTTGAATTCAATGAAAAACATTTAAAATAAACAATGAGGTGTCATGAAATTTATCAAACTCTTGACAATGCATCTGCTATGACATTATCTTTTCCTTTAATATGTCTTATGTCTAGATTAAAACCTTGCAAAGTAAAACTCCACCTCAAAAGTCTTTGATTTTTATCTTTCATTTTATTAATAAATTTAAGGGGGTTGTGATCAGTATATACAATGATAGGCTGAATTGATGCTGTAACATAAATTTCAAAATGTTGTAAAGCCAAAATCAAAGACAAACATTCTTTTTCAATTGTGGAATAATTTCTCTAGTGTTTATTAAATTTTCTTGAAAAATAACAAATTGGATGGTCTATACCATCTTTACCTTCTTGTAAGCAACATCACTGGCATCTACTGCTAATTTAAATTTACAATCAAAATTAGGTGTAAAAAAAAATCAAAAATATTCTTCTCTGAAACCACATGGTCAATTTAAATCAAACTTTGCTTGAAACATCACTAGGGTATGCAATATCAAAATTATGTTCGATTAGTCCTACTGTTTCATACACCAAGTTGATATTGACTGGGAAATACTGACATGGTCGTCAGTAAATAAATAAATGGTTTTAATACCAATCAAAAGGTCACAGACCCCAATTAGTTTCGTAGTGCTTTCTAAAATTTTTGGCTGTGCTAGCCTTAAATTTGAATTTTTTTATGTGACACTTAAACAAAGTGAGAGTAACGGCAGGAATATAGACCCTTGAACTTAACACGCTTTGCAACTTCTTCTTCAACAAATGACAATTTTAAACGTCCAAAGGCATAATCTAGATACCCTTCAATGCAAAAATATTTATGAACATGAACGTTTTGCACTTAAAAAAGTACACAATTAAAATTTAAAAAATAGTGATATCATTTTAATGATAGGGAATGTATTCGTATACCACGAGGCAAGTAATGTAATTGGATTTGTAGCCACCATCGCAGATCTTAGATTTGACCATATGGGAAAACGTTGTAAAGTGCTAATTCTTGAAAACCGTTTCACAAATCAAGTCGATATTAACTAAGCATAGTAACATGATGGTCTTTAAACAAATATGGAATTTTAGAACATTAGTCATTAGTCCGAGATAGCTGCCACTGTAGATCTTAGTGTAAAATAGGATCGACCCCTTTGTCATCTCAGATTAATTATTAAACACCGAGGAAAGAATTCATTAGATTAGTAGCTGCCAGGAAAGCGATAACGAAAATTATGAGAAAAGTTACGAGATCTTTTCGGACTAATATTACGAATTTGACGAAAATGTCACCTCGGTACTAAAATTAACGACTTGAATTTCAAAATTATCATTTTCCCTAACATTTAAGAGGTATTTTGCTTCTGTTTTTGTTTGTTTTTTTTCCAGTTTATTCACTTCACTTCACTAGTACTTTGGAATGCGACAAAGTTATCTCCGTGATCGTCTTATTAATCAAGGCTTCAAAACTCCTATTTTACAAAGAAGTTAAAGAAGTACATTGTAGAAACTGAAAAAATGCAGCTCCTTTCCTATCTTTTTTTACCTAGTTCTTGGATAAACACTTCTTTTAAGAACTTTCATAGAAATTGTTAAGTTGTAAGCCGACATTAGCATAACGGACGGGGAGGCTTGGCACGCCATATCACATGTGTAACCAAACATTTCTTTTGAAATGACTATACAAAGTCAGGACGATAATTTCCTGTGGTTTTACACCTACTATGTTCTTTTTTCCTCTTGACAATTCTGTATAGTAATTGTGTTATTATCTTTACATGATATAGTTCTGATATTAATGTTGTTGTTGTCTCACGCAAAAAATAAGATTCTCGAACATTACCGTCACGTGGTCGACGAAGTGATTGACAACTGCAAATCAGCTTCCTATACTGAGTGACATTCAACCTTTTTCTAAATTAAGAAAATGTTTCACTTTGAGAATCTGATACCAATTGTAACTCGGCTCCTGTATCTTTGATACTTTAACCAATTTAAATGGTTATGATATTGTTATAACAAGTTCTATGTGATATGAACACTTAGGCACTTTTGGGTGTTTTTATTTAGAAATCATAGCATGTGTGATCACCGAAAGGTATTGGTAAAACGGCGGATATATAAAAAGTCGCTTATTTAACGAGTTTAAATTACCTAAAAGCCCCATGGGATTTTATTGCTTAAAATCATTTATCAACATCTCAACTCTCAGAAAATGCCTATCGTCGAGTTAAATTGTGGTCCCTATGACATAGGAATGGCTTTTGACGTTACCCTGCTCTTCAATATATACACGGGACTGCTTTGAATGAAATTTTAGTGAATTCACCAGTTATTCTTGAAAGTCAATAAAACAGAAACAAAAAGCATGCAATAGTGTACTTAATTATGCTTCAATACACCGTTATAAGTTCAAACATAGCCCAGTACGGCCGTTTACAAACTTGGTAAAATTAAGTATTAAAATTGATGTTTTTAACACCTACCTTTTAATCTATTACATATTTGTTAATTATGTCTCATAATTGATTTGTAACTGTTGGCGTATTTGTTTCCAGAATACATTATTTCTCCACGGTAAAATTTTTATCAAAAGTTGTGTTTTGCAAATATTTTATTCCCGTATTTGAACAGTGTTGTACCGATTTGGTCATATTTTATAATTTATCCCTTACCTGGCAGTCTGTTTTGAATGACATTTCAACAATATTTCTATTTATTTGGTGTATGTTTGACATTAAGTACCATTCTGAAAATACGTGATTCGTGTTTATAATGTTCTAATTTGCTCACCTTTAAAAGAAGGTGTAATTAACTGAAGGGTGTGTTTGTGTATTGGGTGTGTTCGTATGGTGTAGATATGAAAATGTGGAAATGTAGTTGTTGCGTCAAATCGGAGTCCAGCTCTGCTATGCTAAGCAAAACTGGAAAGGCAAAGCATTCTAAAGATTAAAACAGCTTCATCTCACAAAATAAGTGTCATCACTTAAATTGATTACCCCAGAAAACTTAAATTTTCTGAAATCATAAAACATCCAAATGGCTAATATTTCATTGCAAATTGCTAAGAATTGCACTAAAGTTTTTTAGTGGGAAATTGTTGACGGAAGAAAATCCAACAAGATATACCATTGCATCCTGTTGTGCTTTTGTGCGCATCTTCAAAGTTGAGAACCTATGTAATTTACGTGTGTTTGCTTTTATCGTCGTTTTCTGTTTTAAAAATGTACTTCCCTATTACAAAGCTTGTCAATTTTAGAATATTTGTTACAATTTTGGAGAAAGCATATTATATATAAAAATTCTAGTTTCTTTTACGACATTTACATCAATGGCGTGTTCTTGATGATTTTTTCCAGTGGGCAAATGTGTTTTCGGTTTTTCTCTTTACGAATTACCTTGTGTGTTTTACACTAAAAAGAAGTCCTGTTCAAGTGAATAACAAGCAGCTTTTAAGTTAACAAGTATGAACCAAGCAGATTTTGTTTTTAGAAAATGTAGCTTTTCTTAACTTAAATGCGAAGATCGAGTAGAGGTTTAATAGCACGCAATAAAGTCACATACTTTTAAAAGGTAAAAATAAAAGATAACTATTATCAAAATAACCTTGAGCTCATTCGATGTTAACAAAAGGTCCAAAAGACCAATGATTCATATGTTGTACTCTTGTGTTTTTGTGAATGTCAAACGTAGGAATTATTTAGATGTTTAACCCCTCCCCCCCCCCTACACGCACACCAAAAATATTATGAGGAAACTTAATTTTGATATAAAACTTCAATGTCAATGACTAATATGAGTCATAATTGTTGCAGACACCTTGTACAATAGTAAAAACTTGTGTCAAATAACTTGTTCATAGTCAACCTTGTACCGCTCTATTCATTGTAAGAAAAATTGCCTTATTCGACCTTCAGTGAGGTCAAATTCAATGAAACCTATAGCAGCACAGATCGCACTTTAATGCATTCTCAACTCGGTTTAAATACGACTACTCTAGTGCAATTTATTTGTGTATTGGAAACTCCTTTACTTTAAAACAATTATTTGACCTCAAGGTCAAAGGTGAATGTCATATGAAAGTCAAATGGTATCAAATAATCAACTTTGTTGTGATACACTTGTTTGCCAAATATCTGAAAACTATGTCAAAAGATTAGTAAGTTATAGCTTCCAAGGCTATGACCTTTGACCCTTAAATAAAGTATGTTTGGACCATGTCTGATAGCGACGACAGCCATTTTCTGACAGAACAAACATTACACTTTCGTTTAAGATAATAAAAGTCCATTGGGGCTTTCGGGTAATTTAAATTTTGAAAATTTGCCTCCTCGCTGCTCTACTATATGTACAGTTGCTAGGTAAAATCCTCAAAAATAATTAGTCTTTGAGAGTTTCAGGAAATTTACAAAATAAGAATAATTGTGTTTTAATCATATTATTTGATTCTGACTTTATCATTTTGTCAGCTTTTGTTGAAAACTTTGCAAAAGACTCTTAGAAATATTAAATATATTTTATAGGTACTCCAACGAAAAACTGAATGGGAGTTTCCTGTTAGCATCTTTTCATTAATTGATGCACTTAAAAATCATGATTCAAATATTAAAAAGAAAAATATCTGCATTGTGTTTACAAGCTGATGTACTTAAGTGTTGTCGTTTGTATTGCAAAGACCAAGTTCAACTTACTGCATTTGATGAAATATTGCACTGTAACGAAAAAAAAAAACGTTTCAGTATCGTTGCCGATCTCGTTGACCACGGAAATTACAAAATCTGAAATATGTATGGCAAGCGATAGTAACAAAAATGCGGTATACCTAGTATTTCGAACGGAAACTAGGGGTTTTCGTGCGAAATACTAGGTATACCGCACGTTAACCATGGGTTTCCGATCGGTATACATAGTTTTCGGCGAAAACCCTAGTTTTCGATTGAAATTGAACGGAAACTAGGGGTTTGCGACGGAAACCTATAGTTTCCGATCGGTATCGTTAATTCGACTTAAAGCGAAAACGCTATTCATAGTTTTAGCCAATGAGAAACGAGAAACGGAAATCGCTATTTGATATTTAACGTTCGTCCAATCAGAAACGGAAAACGTTATTCAGGGTTTAATTAAACCAATCAAAATCGTTTTTCTGTTTATCGCTTATATTTTTCTCTTTTTTTTATTCAAATTTCGTATCTTTTATTTATTTTATATATTTTGATATTATAAATTAATTATCAAATAGAGATGTACCTGTGACACATTTCGGTGCGAATGGATATCAGATTCGCGAATCCTGAGAGGATTCGACAGTTAAAAGTTGTGAAATGTCGCCGTTTTAGACTTAGTTTAAAAAGAATATTCAATTTAACTAATCTATAGAGCAAAGATTTTTATTTTCATATAACTGGATGTGTACTTCATTATATCCTTGCAAAGAAGTTTGACATGTTGCGAAATACAAAAATCATCAAATTTAGCATAGAAAAGGTATGAAAGGTAAGATTTTGAAACACAGTTTAAGCTAAGTCTATAAAAATGACAAAAAAAATTCAGTGTTTTGAAAATTTAACATCATAATATCCTTTCGAAGGAGTTTTATAATTCGCGAAGCAAAAACTTGATGAATTTTAGCATTAAAACGATATGAAAAGTAAAATTTTTAGTCTACGGTTTATACTAACTCTTCAAAATTGTCAAAAAAAGTTAAGTGTTTGAAAATTTAGTTCAAAATCTTACTTTTCATACCTTTTCTATGCTAAATTTGATGATTTTTGTATTTTCGCAAACAAATGTTTTAAATTACTGAATTGTTTTGATCATTTATAAGACCGAGTTTTTGTTTTGTACATGATGAAATAAAGGACAAAGTTCAATGATATATAAATTTGACATTTTTTTAAAACAAATGTGGATATATATCGTCAATGTGTTCAAACAAATGTTTTAAATTACTGAATTGTTTTGATCATTTATAGGACCGAGTTTTTGTTTTTTTTACTGCTTATCAAATTACTTATTTTTCATACCGAATTTCATGATTTTTTTAAAATTTCGAAACAGAGTACACATCCAGTTATATGAAAATAAAAATCTTTGCTCTAGAGATTAGTTAAATTGAATATTCTTTTTAAACTAAGTCTAAAACGGCAATATTTCACAACTTTTACCTGGTGAAGGTGAATATAGACAGTCGAGATCAAATTCTTTCAGACCCACTAATCTGATATCCATTCGCACCTAAATTTGTCAAAGGTACACCTCTATTTGGTAATTAATTTATAATATCAAAATATATAAAATAAATAAAAGATACGAAATTTGAATAAAAAAGAGAGAAATATAAGCGATAAACAGAAAAAACGATTTTGATTGATTTTGTCTAGATTTTTATGAGAAAATATGTCAAAGCAATGCAAGAATTCTAGAAAAGCTGCTCTGATAAGTGCATTTAGAACTGTGTGACATCTCCAGACACAATCCGAGTACATGATGAAATAAAGGACAAAGTTCAATGATATATAAATTTGACATTTTTTTTTAAAACAAATGTGGATATATATCGTCAATGTGTTCAAACAAATGTTTTAAATTACTGAATTGTTTTGATCATTTATAAGACCGAGTTTTTGTTTTTTTTACTGCTTATCAAATTACTTATTTTTTATACCGAATTTCATGATTTTTTTAAAATTTCGAAACAGAGTACACATCCAGTTATATGAAAATAAAAATCTTTGCTCTAGAGATTAGTTAAATTGAATATTCTTTTTAAACTAAGTCTAAAACGGCAATATTTCACAACTTTTGCCTGGTGAAGGTGAATATAGACAGTCGAGATCGAAATCTTTCAGGACCCGCTAATCTGATATCCATTCGCACCTAAATTTGTCAAAGGTACAACTCTATTTGATAATTAATTTATAATATCAAAATATATAAAATAAATAAAAGATACGAAATTTGAATAAAAAAGAGAGAAATATAAGCGATAAACAGAAAAAAACGATTTTGATTGGTTTAGTTAAACCCTGAATACCGTTTTCCGTTTCTGATTGGACGAACGTTAAATATCAAATAGCGATTTCCGTTTCTCGTTTCTCAATGGCTAAAACTATGAATAGCGTTTTCGCTTTAAACTCGAATTAACGATACCGATCGGAAACTATGGGTTTCCGTCGCAAACCCCTAGTTTTCGTTCAATTTCAATCGAAAACTAGGGATTTCGTCGAAAACTATGTATGCCGATCGGAAACCCATAGTTAACGTGCGGTATACCTAGTATTTCGCACGAAAACCCCTAGTTTCCGTTCGAAATACTAGGTATACCGCATTTTTGTTACTATCGCGTGCCATAAATACGATATATGTTGTTACCGACTTAAAGGAGTTGTCACACAAAACACTGCAAGTTATAAACCATCATTGAGAATCTAATTGTTTGAAGTAATAAGCAGTAACATAAGATACAATACGAAACATAAAACACCAAACACAATAATTCAACTCTGCAGACAGATAGAATACTAGGGTATCGCATGTACCATATATTAAAAATACATAAAATTTCCCCATTTCCTGATGTTTTATTTTCAAGGACGTTGTTTTATAAATTATCAATAATTCGGTTAAATGGACGAAGTTGAAGAATATTTTTAGATATATTTCAATGCTGAATCGAAGAAAATAAATTAAGAATACATGTAAGTGAACTTCTTCAAAGTTCTCTTATGTTTTGATTCAGTTTGTGGTACATCTATTTATTTTTCTTTCAGATGGAATATTTGCTAAACTGTAGGACAAATACACGTGTAATATTTGTTTATTTGGCTGTCAAATATCCTTCTCGTTTTTGCTGTGACTCCTGATTTTGCACCCAGATATGAAAACCATAAGAAAAAATGTACAAAGTTAAGCAAAGAATAAAATAATGCCATATAACTCTTCAAGAAGAATGAGAATAATATATCTTAGTTCAAATAAACACATACTTGTCTAGATTTTTATGAGAAAATATGTCAAAGCAATGCAAGAATTCTAGAAAAGCTGCTCTGATAAGTGCATTTAGAACTGTGTGACATCTCCAGACACAAACCGAGTACATGATGAAATAAAGGACCAAGTTCAATGATATATAAATTTGACATTTTTTTAAAACAAATGTGATATCGTCAATGTGTTCAAATAAATGTACAAAATTTTAGAGGTATAGAGATGTCAATGTTTCAGATTACACAAACTAGGCACTGTAACGTGAAAATATGATAGAAAATGATTAAGTTCTCCAATGCATCAATTTTAAAACTGCTAATAGGGGGGAGATGCATATCTTCAGTGGGTCCAGCAAAACAGTGTAAGAGTATCAAAAGTATTAGGCATCAGAGTGTCAGAGTTCACGATTACACAAACTCAGTACCGTAATTTTAATATATACATCTTTTTTGGACATACATCTCGAAATTAACAAAAATGGTGATCTCAGTACTGAACTTCACAACAATAGGGACGATTTTAATTTTAAAATTATCAATCAAGTTTCCTAACACGACTACGGCGTGTATGCGTCACGCGAGCTATATACAGACTTTCTCTTAGACACACTTATCTCCGTAACTGCCTTATCAATCAAGGCTTCTAAAAAATCCGTCTCATACGATCAGTTAAAAAATCTTTTGTTCTTCAGATATCAGTCCCTTGTGGAAAAATTTGAAGTTTCGGTCCGATATCTTATTCAAAATTCTTTTTTATTTGGTACTTGGATGGTGATTTCTTTTAACTGTCTACGACCTTTCAACTGCAATTGCTGTTAACTTGCTACCCCACACTAGCGCAATGTGAGAGGTGTTTGGTATGACATAAAACCGGTTTAACCTTCCATTTCTTTTGAAATGGCTGTACCAATTCCGAACCATTTTGATCTTCTTGTGGTTTCCATCTGATTGTCTTTATGTCTTATTGTCTTCGGCTCCTGACAACTCTGTTCTGTATTTTTTTTATCTCCAAGATCTAATGAAAAAAGTCTAGTTCAACAGGCATAAATTAGAAATTTTTATTCAAATTTGCCCCCAAAAAGGAATGCACATCTTCAATGTGTTGGGAACAACTGTGCACATTTTCAGAAGTACCAATATAAAGGTTTGAGTTCCAGATTATATAACTTGGTACCCAAAAAGCGAGACGGACGGACAGAGTCGAACGACTGTGGGTCACCATTGGTGACGCAGGTTAAAAATATTAATGGAGGAGTCATTTGATTATAATTTTATAAGAGGCAGCGTTTAACTATTGACAAAAACATAAAAAATACAATCATACCAATACAAAGGTTAAACAAATTGAGACAACATAACTCACAAAAACGTGGCAATACAGGGGTATGACTAATTAAAACAACATCACTCACAAAAACATGGCAATACAAAGGTAAGACAAATTCACACAAACCATGGCAATATAGAGGTAAGACAAATTGGGACAACGTCACTCACACAAACCATGGCAATACAGAGATGAGACAAATTGAGACAACATCAATCACAAAAACCATGGCAATACAGAGGTAAGACAAATTGAGACAACATCACTCACAAAAACATGGCAACATAGAGGTAAGATAAATTGAGACATCACTCACAAAAACCATGGCAATGTAGAAGTAAGACAAATTGAGACAACATCACTCACAAAAACATGGCAATGCAGAAGTACGACAAATTGAGACAACATACTAGTAACTCACAAAAACATGGCAATACAGAATTGAGACAAAATAAGACAACATCACTCATAAAAACATGGCAACATAGAGGTAAGATAAATTGAGACATCACTCACAAAAACCATGGCAATGCAGAAGTAAGACAAATTGAGACAACATCACTCACAAAAACATGGCAATGCAGAAGTACGACAAATTGAGACAACATACTAGTAACTCACAAAAACATGGCAATACAGAATTGAGACAAAATAAGACAACATCACTCTTAAAAACATGACAATACAGAGGTAAGACAAATAGAGACAAAAAAAAAGAAAAAAAAAAAAAACAGAAAAAAGGAAAGAGAACTGGCCACTTAAACAAGGGTATGTAATGTAACATAGTTAGCTTAGCGTTAACGTTTGTACCACCCAAGTGCAGAGAAGTAGCCGTAAAGCATTGACGTTCATCTATTGCTTGACATTTATTATCTACTTGTTTCAATGCCAGGTTAAAGATGCACATAAACATTGTAACCTTTCTTAATCATAAGTTAGCCAGTGTGCAATGATGTCACCTACCTTGTTATTCTACGAAGTTGTTGATTCTTCAAAACATATTTGGATTTGGATTATTGTGTTTACCTGACGACCATTCTATAAGATGGATAAAACCCGATGTTTCCTGAAGCTACCTGATGATGTTAACTTTATATTAAGAAGTCCCAAGACTATATAATAGACGTTAACTTTAACTTGGGCGCTTTAGCTTTCGGCTTTAGACTTTGATATTTAGACTATAAGCTTTACGCTTTAAGACTAAATTATGGATTAATTCGGTCTTTAGACAATAGTACTTGTTCGCTTACACAACGTTTGGACTTATTAAGCTTTATGCTTTATTGTTTTCACTGTATGATTGTCAAATATGTGCTTCCTCAATAGAACATTTGTCGTATAATAGTGTTTTAAATCATGGATTAGCCTACGCCCATATCTGAGCCCCGCTGTGTTATATACTGGGTTTTTGGTGCAGATGACCAGGATTGAGTTCAGTAGTCCAGGACTGCCAGGTGAGTTTTATTTTTATCTCATAGAGACTTACTTCTAAATTTTGTTTTCAAATTTAAAGTTTTGTTTTAAAATTTTAAAATGGCTGAAGCAGTTTTTGATAATCTCGCTGCCCAAATGGCGGGACTTTCAACTGTAATTGGGGCTCAGGGGGTTGCACAAATTATCACTCCTTTTGAGGGCAATCCTAAACATTTCAAGGGTTGGATTAGGGCAATTGAAAAGTATGCTATTTTAACAAACATTGGAGGGGACAGAATCAAATCAGTAGCTTTCCAATCAAGTAAGGGTAGCGTTAGCGATTTTCTCCACAGGTATATTAGTGACCATCCTGAAAGTACATGGGAGCAAATGAAAGAACAATTGACATCATGCTTTGCAGAAGTATCTGATTCGGCACATGCTTTAATGTTGCTTAGAAAAGTCAAGCAAAAAGCTGATGAAAATGTTCAAATCTATGCTGAACGGCTATTGTCTTTAGCCGAAGATGCATATGCAGGGGTTAATGAAGGAGGTGCTGCTGCTATAGAGCGTCAGCTAGTAGGATTTTTTATTGATGGCCTTGCATTTGACTATTTAAAAATGAAGGTCATGAGAGAAAATTCCGGTACATTGCAAGCTGCAATTCATACTGCAATGGCCGAGCAAAATCTTAGAAAAAGATTTAATTTAAGATCAGGCAATAATGAGAAAGCTGCTAATTCTCACCCTGAACCTATGGAAATAGGGCATGCAAGAGGAAAATTGCAGTGTTTCAAATGCAAAACGTATGGTCATAAAGCAAGAGAGTGTCCATTGAATAAATTGTTGTAAGTGATAAAGGAATACAACCTGACCCTAAAAAGGTTGCAGCTATCAAAAAACTCAAACCACCGACTAATATTAAAGAAGCTCGATCTATACTAGGTTCGTTTTCATATTACAGAAAGTTTATTCCAAAATTCTCAGAAATAGCTGAACCCATTATTCATTTGACAAGAAAATATGCAAAATTTAATTGTGGGTGAATAATGTTTTGATAACGTCTTCTGGGTCTTTCTTTACAATCCCTTTTAAAATGTCCCTTTTTATTGCAATTCCAGCATACAGGAAAGTTTGCTTTTAATCTAGCCCATTCGCTTGATGAAATAGGGCGGACTTCCCTAGGCGTGAATTTGTTTACAGCATTAATTGATTTTTTATTCAATGGACACTCTCTTGCTTTATGACCATACTTTTTGCATTTGAAACACTGCAATTTTCCTCTTGCATGCCCTATTTCCATAGGTTCAGGATGAGAATTAGCAGCTTTCTCATTATTGCCTGATCTTAAATTAAATCTTTTTCTAAGATTTTGCTCGGCCATTGCAGTACGAATTGCAGCTTGCAATGTACCGGGATTTTCTCTCATGACCTTCATTTTTAAATAGTCAAATGCAAGGCCATCAATAAAAAATCCTACTAGCTGGCGCTCTATGGCAGCAGCACCTCCTTCATTAACCCCTGCATATGCATCTTCGGCTAAAGACAATAGCCGTTCAGCATAGATTTGAACATTTTCATCAGCTTTTTGCTTGACTTTTCTAAGCAACATTAAAGCATGTGCCGAATCAGATACTTCTGCAAAGCATGATGTCAATTGTTCTTTCATTTGCTCCCATGTACTTTCAGGATGGTCACTAATATACCTGTGGAGAAAATCGCTAACGCTACCCTTACTTGATTGGAAAGCTACTGATTTGATTCTGTCCCCTCCAATGTTTGTTAAAATAGCATACTTTTCAATTGCCCTAATCCAACCCTTGAAATGTTTAGGATTGCCCTCAAAAGGAGTGTTAATTTGTGCAACCCCCTGAGCCCCTATTACAGTTGAAAGTCCCGCCATTTGGGCAGCCAGATTATCAAAAACTGCTTCAGCCATTTTGAAATTTTAAAACAAAAATTTAGAAGTAAGTCTCTATAAGGTAAAAATAAAACTCACCTGGCAGTCCTGGACTACTGAACTCAATCCTGGTCACGGCACCAAAATCCCAGTATATAACACAGTGGGGCTCAGATATGGGCGTAGGCTAATCCATGATTTAAAACACTATTATACGACAAATGTTCTTTTGAGGAAACACATATTTGACAATCATACAGTGAAAATAATAAAGCATAAAGCTTAATAAGTCCAAACGTTGTGTATGCGAACAAGCACTATTGTCTAAAGACCGAATTAATCCATAATTAAGTCTTAAAGCGTAAAGCTTATAGTCTAGATATCAAAGTCTAAAGCCTAAAGCTAAAGCGCCCAAGTTTAAGTTAACGTCTTCATAATACTGAAAATTGGGATCAGGAAAACTAAAAAGCTCTTTTTATAAGGAAGCAAATAGAAAGGGCAAATTTAAAAATGTATCTACCTATAAAATTAATTTGGCTGGAAGTCCGAACTCTTGTCTAATTAAAATTGAACATTTGAAATTGAGATCATTAATTGATAGTGGTGCACAAATTTCTTTATTACATAAGAAAATATTTGATGAGCTTAAGTATAAACCAAAATTAATTAAAAAAAGACATTGCATTGCAGTCTGTTAATGGACAACAGTTAAAAATAAATGGAGTAGCAAAAATTCCTTTTCAAATTGGGGGGATTAAAATGGAACATGAATTTTGTATTGTCTCTGATATGAACAGAAATGTTATTTTAGGACGTGATTGGTTAATTAACAATGGGGTTAGGATATATTTTGATTTAGGTTGTATTAGAGTAGAAAATAAATATGTGCCATTACAAGAAGATATTCACATAGCATCTGTATTAAGGCTTA
This sequence comes from Modiolus philippinarum, assembly GCA_002080025.1. Classification (NCBI taxonomy): domain Eukaryota; kingdom Metazoa; phylum Mollusca; class Bivalvia; order Mytilida; family Modiolidae; genus Modiolus; species Modiolus philippinarum. The sequence continues at coordinate 155,977 of MJUU01029346.1, read as the reverse complement.
TTAATAAAGTAGTATTGAAACCTCAAACCACAAATATATGTTGGACAAAAGCTCAAACTTTCCATAAAAACTATAATAAATCTAATTTGTATGAAGTTTCGGCCATAGATAAAGGTTTAATTAGTTCTGAAGCAGGAGTTATGTTAGCAAATTCTATAGTAAAGAGTAGTGCTAAAAATAAATACCCAATTATGCTTGTCAACAATACATCAAAAACCGTTGTTTTTAAGAGAGGTTGTGCTGTTGGTAATCTATCTCCAATAAATGAACAGAATCTAGTTGATTTACAGAAAGCGTGTAAAGAAATAGGTAGCAATGACCGCGCCGCTGATGTATTAAAAGATCTAAATGTTGTCACTCATGAACATAGGGATAAAATCATAACTTTGATCAAAAATAATTTGGATATTTTTGCTATGAAAGATTCTGAACTAGGTTATACAGATGTTTTAAAAATGAAAATTGATGTTCAAGGTCACCCACCTATTAAACTTAAACCATATAGAGCTCCCATGCATAAAAGAGAAATAATTGAAAAAGCTGTAGATGAAATGTTATCTGC
>MJUU01029346.1:115263-154124 GCA_002080025.1 Modiolus philippinarum | reverse complement strand
GAGCTCGAGCCAATGGGTACAGACAGTCCAACACCTGTATGGGTATACTCCATCCCCAATCTAGGATTTATAATTTTTATAATTATAATAGTAATTCTTTGTTATAAGTTTCGTTGTTTAAATTGGTCAGCCAAATTTAGATCCAATAGTAAGTCTCGTTTTGAGGTTATGCAGCCTGCAGTTCCTGAGACGTTTCACGAAGTGAAGAGCGACCTGAACGCAATGGAAAGAGATACTCTTCCGACGTCCAAGACACGCAGCATCCTGAAAAGTGAACCATCCTTGCTTACGAAAACCAGTCAATCATCAAACTAATTTATCACAGGATTTTGAATATGAACTATCATAGACAATCTCCGAACTCGCTATCTTAGCGGGTGGATAACCTCATCGCTTTGCGTTGTCGTAATTACATTATTGAAAGGATTTACATTATTACCTGATTGGATTTATGTGTTACAAGGATTGTTTTGACTTATAACTTTCGATGCATATCATTGAAACCATGTACTGTACGTGTGCACCGTGTATCATCATTATCTGTTCTGATGCTGATTGAACTATGACTTCCTCATTATATACAAACGTTCTTAGTGGGGAAGGAATGTAACATAGTTAGCTTAGCGTTAACGTTTGTACCACCCAAGTGCAGAGAAGTAGCCGTAAAGCATTGACGTTCATCTATTGCTTGACATTTATTATCTACTTGTTTCAATGCCAGGTTAAAGATGCACATAAACATTGTAACCTTTCTTAATCATAAGTTAGCCAGTGTGCAATGATGTCACCTACCTTGTTATTCTACGAAGTTGTTGATTCTTCAAAACATATTTGGATTTGGATTATTGTGTTTACCTGACGACCATTCTATAAGATGGATAAAACCCGATGTTTTCTGAAGCTACCTGATGATGTTAACTTTATATTAAGAAGTCCCAAGACTATATAATAGACGTTAACTTTAACTTGGGCGCTTTAGCTTTAGGCTTTAGACTTTGATATTTAGACTATAAGCTTTACGCTTTAAGACTAAATTATGGATTAATTCGGTCTTTAGACAATGGTACTTGTTCGCATACACAACGTTTGGACTTATTAAGCTTTATGCTTTATTGTTTTCACTGTATGATTGTCAAATATGTGCTTCCTCAATAGAACATTTGTCGTATAATAGTGTTTTAAATCATGGATTAGCCTACGCCCATATCTGAGCCCCGCTGTTATAGTAACTCACAATTTTAAGTCATCACTGCGGAAATTTTACCGCACACATCGCTATGCTATGGGAATATCTGTTTCCAAGACGACTACAGATCTTTCCCTTTAACAGCTTAAGTTAAATTTTTTCGACTGGATCTGATAATCGTAATAGACAGGTTCAGAACGGCGAACGTCTTATAATACTAGATGCTTATTTTCCGGGTGCACCTGATCTCGCACGTGGTTTTTTTATTGGGTCTGTGTTGTTCATCTGTATGTTTCCAGTTTTCTTTTCTGTTCCGTATTGTGTGATTTCTTTGTATCATTGTATTGACGTTGTTGTTATTGTCTTTGAATTATTTGTTTTTGGACCATCGGTTCGATTCTAACAAGATTGAGCAAAAAAAAAAATTAAGTGCAAGCAGTGTAAACCCCCCCCCCCCCGGGGGTAACTTCCATTATTTTGGTATACGGGGATGTGCCAAAAAGTCGGGTATGGTTTTATGCATGAAATATGTAAATTTGGGTGTGTTTTTAAACAAATTGCATATTAATTTGCATGTAGAAATTATAATTTATATAAATTTGGGAATGAAAAAAAGGCAACCAGTGGCTCCCAGGAGCCTGTATCGCTCACCTGGTTTTCATTTGCAACAATCAAGCTAACATTGTAAGTTATACAGTTGAACTTCAGTCTCTCCAACTTTGGTAGCTCAAACACAACCAATATCTTGAACTGTATTTAAAGTCTGATCATGTTTTACTCTATGTCTTTGTTGGGCTTTTTTGACAAAAAACATTCTTGCTAATGACCACTTTTGACACCATTTTTGAAGTCTAGACATCATTTTGTAAATGGCGGTCAACGACAATTTTTAACACCATAAAGTCGCAACATTAATATCTATTTGGAAACCGAATTTCATTGAAATCAGACAATGCTGAATTTTCCCGCCTTTTTTCCATTTTGAAAATGGCAGTCAACGAACAATTTTTAACATCAGTTTTGAAGTTGCCACATCAATACCTATTTGGAAACCAAATTTCATTTAAATCGGACAATGTTGAATTTTCCCGCCTTTTTTGGCGGCAATTTTGAAAATGGCGGCCAACAAACAATTTTCAACACTGGTTTTGAAGTCGCAACATCAATATCTATTTGGAAACCAAATTTCATTGAAATCAGACAATGTTGAATTTTCCCGCCCTTTTTTTGGCGGCCATTTTGAAAATGGAGGTCAACAAACTATTTTCAACACCAGTTTTGAATTCGCCACAGCATGGCAAACATTTCATCATCTTACACTTAACCTTCATCTTCTATAGTTTAGGAACTAAAAGACAAAAAATACAAAAATTAAAAAAAATTCGGTGAAAAAAGGGCAATACCTCCTACAAGGGGTTTTGGATTTTCTTCAAAATTTCAGGGTGGGTAGATCTTGATATGCTGAACATTTTTGCATTTAAAGTTGACCTCTATCTGTTATAGTTTTTCAAACAAAAAATAAAATAAGTTAAAATTTTGAAAATTTTACGGAAAAAGGGCAATAACTCCAAGACGGGTTTTCAGATCTCTTCAAAATTGCAGGGCAGGTAGATCTTGCCATGCTGATAATTTTTACTCCTGTCAGAATTTTGATATCTGTAACGGTTTTCGAGTTATTTGCAAAATACAGCAATTTACTCCTATGTTCTATTTTTAGTAACAGCAGCCATGTTGTTTGATCCTCGGACTAATCGAACACAATTTTGAAACTGCATACCCTGGTGATGATTCAGGCTTAGTTTGGTTACAATTCGCCCAGCAGTTTCAGAGGAGAAGATTTTTGAAATTGTTGACGGACGGACGGACGGACGGACGACGGACGGACGCAAAGTGATGGCAAAAGCTCACTTGGCCTTTTAGGCCAGGTGAGCTAAAAAGGGCAATTGTTTACGAAACAACATAATTTCTTATCATAATTTTCTTTAAATCTTCAATATTTCATGTTCTTATTGCTTGTTTCGTTGATTTTTAAAAAAAATATTTCATGTTAAAATCAATGGTATATGAATAGATTCTTGTATTAAATTTCGTGTTGGTATATAAATGGGGTATGTTTTAAGTATATGGGTATATAAATTTGGGGCATGTTTCCGAAATCAATTTGGCACATCCCTACCAGAAAAAATACCAAGTTACCACCCCCTCCCCGGGGTGTAAACCCAGTGATGTCCAGAGTTTAATCCGAACATTCAATGCTTCTTGCCTCTGCATTTGTTTTACGCTTAATCGGTGAAACATGCAATATATGTGATACTCATGTCGGACTACAAGGTCTAAAGTCCTTGCAAAATTGATAAGATCTGAAATATCAGTATACTTAATCCATCTTGTACTCTTATATTTTGGTAATGCCAATTCCCTTTTTAGGAAAGATGGAAATTCTAACAGGGCGTTGATCCACATGATCCACATGACTGTAAGCAATTTGATTCTTGTACAAATCATGTCACAATTAAGCACACGTAAATATACCATTTCAATCTCTTGTGAAATTATTTGATGCTCAGAGAGTATTGTTGTAGTTAGATATTGATTTCACTAGACTCCTAAGTTTAGTAAGTTGGCTTCATCACTACCTAAAACATGACCTTCTGGTGTTCAACTAGTTTCATGAACTTTGTTTTTGCTTCATTAAAAGAAATTAAGCTAATGAAATCGAAGATACTGTCGATGTCTACTGAAATCTATGATGATTCTTCACCAAACCCTTCTGGAAGTTTTGAAATTGATTATTATTTATTATTCCGTTGTGCGATAGTGTTTTACCAGCAGACTAGGCTCTTTGAGCTAGCCGGCAGTTTAACGGCGAGCACTCCTCGACCCATCTCTCTAAATTACGTTTTGTCTTTACGTTTTCCATTTCAAGATTGTGGTATAGAGTTAGTGGTCTACCTGTATTGGTTTTAATTTGTTTGTTTATTAAACTATAGGGAAATGGGATAGAGAAAGGGGAGGTTTTGGTACCCATGAACCGGTTTAACCTTACCGCTAGCTCTTGCTAGTGCCGGTACCAAGTCCGGCTATCCAGAGTTCCTATCGTTGTCTATGTTTGTCTTTCGTCATTTGATTGTTTTTCTTGTGCAGTCCCTGGTGGATTGTGGCATGCGATTGGAAAGTTCGGTCATTGTAACTGTTTCCTGTTATTTTTTCTTCATTAATTACAAGGTCAAAGCCAATCTGACTAAAATAAAATCTCACTTTCTCTGCCTTTTCTGATATGTCGAGGTAATTTCAAAATAGTGGGACGTTAGGCTGATGATATTTATCTTTTTCAAACTCTTGATTTCAAATTCCTTAATTTAGTCGGTCAAAGGTCCAATACACATTGCCATGAAGTTTTGGTTTGGTGTTATTGTAAAAATGTCGAAATGGACATTGCAGTTGGAGTTATGGTCTCATGTTCATTTACTCCATATCCTTTCGTAAAATATGCATTATATACAGAAACTAAATTTACAGTAACTTTTCATTGTTTGAAAACATCTGGCACATTTTGTTGATATTTCATCGTCTGTTGCAAGAAGAACAGCTACTTGAAGCTATTCGTCCAAATGTTTACGCAATTTCATTTTTAAGGCAGCATTTTACCAAGGAATGGATAAAATTTAAATCTAAATAAATAATGTGAAATGATATGCCAAGACATGTGTTTTATTAAAATTTTGTCTTTTACAATTCAAAGCTTTACCATCACAAACAAAAAACTAAAATTATTGTTTACTTTTTATGAAGAGAACACTTCAATTTGCGTTAATGAAATCCATGGTTCCACGTTAGTTCTCACACCATTTGTTCTGAGTCGTATACAGAAACAGAAAATTAAACACTGTCCATTTTTCTATTTTTCAATAGATTTTTTGGGGGCTAATTGTTCCCTATCAGATTTACAAATGTTTAGTTTATGGTCTTCCAAATGTTTTTACTTGATCTAATCTAAAGAGACATAAGTTGTCGAAATGGCCATCTGCAGAAACTGTATTTACAGTATATAAATAACATATATATGGGAGGGTGACAAAACAGATTGTTACCCCTCGAAAAGCATTGTCAACCTATGCATATATCTGGGAGGGTTACAGAGCAGATTGCTACCCCTCGAAAAACATTGTCAGCCGATGCTTAACATTTATCTTTGAGGGTGACAGAGCAGATTTTTACCTCTCGAAAAACATTGTCAACCTATGCATATATCTGGGAGGGTGACAGAGCAGATTGTTACCCCGAGAAAACATAGTCAACCTATATTGGGAGGGTGACAGAGCAGATTGTTACCCCGAGAAAACACTGTCAACCGATACGAAGCATAGGTATGTTATTTATTTTATTATACTGAATGTTTCTTTGATTTCAATCATTTATTGAAAATCATTGGACAATGAACACAGGGTAACGGTGGAAAAATTGTTACCCTCTCAGCCATATGACAATTTTAGTGAATGTTACCCTGGCAGCTGTTATAAAAAAATTACATATGATAGATTGAATTGTATAATTAATTTTTGTTAAGGAAAACTCTTCTAAAGTATAATGATAAAGGATAATATATGCATGTTAGGTGGGCTGCAGAGGTGAAATATATATATATATTTCTGAAACAGTAATTAGAAAAACCAGCAAGTGGTGAGCTGGATTCGAACCATTACCTGTACGGCACCATCCGCCTAGCAGTTTCCAGATCGTAAACAACTCCACACGAGCACACGTCTAAAAAGGAGGTCGTAAATCGGTGTCTGTTGTGGGCGGACTCGAAGAAACACAGGTAGGGTAGAAATTAGAGAGGCATAAAGAATGTTTAAACTGTAATGATATAAGTAAAGATAAAAGTGTTTCAAGTAGCTCTTTATATATAATGGATATTTTAGTGTGACAGGAGCACCTAATGCCCCCCCCCCCCGGTTTTCATGGAAGTTCACACTATGAGTGCCTTATTTCTTAATGTTATCTTTTTGTTTCCGTGCATTGTATAGCTGTCTCACGTCCTTGTTTTGTCTTTGTTTTTCTCTGTTGGCCATTTTTGCCATGTATTTAAACTTCGATTTTTGTGGTTATCGCTTTCCTTGTTCCTTCGGTATGGCAGTTCAGTTCTCACTATTGTACTTCATTGATTTTTATCACACTGATAACAAATAAGTGCTCAAAGAATTCCAATAGCATTCATTCAAATTAAGTTATTTTAAAGGGAGCGACCATTTGATATGATAAGGGACTACGGTCAAATTTATTATTCTGGATTTTTATGTAAACTCATATCCTTGCTTTCTTATGTTCCAAGCCTTTCCTGGATTTTGCTTTTAATTACAAGTCCTGTTCTTTTTAATCAGTGGCATCCTGCCGTTTTTTTCACCGATATGGTCATCCCGGATTTATTTAAATTTATGCTGGAATTCTGCTTTTTAAAATTTTTATTCAGATTACACCATAGACCCGGCCCTCCAAAAAATAAATAAATAAATAAATAAAAACAAATAAATAAATAAATAAAAATAATAAAATAAAAAAAATAAAATGAACGTTCCCTTTGGAGTTAGTTAAATGAACTTTTGAAACATTTTTTTGTGGTTCGGTAGTGCAATAGATTAGTATGAATTACGATGTTTTTGGTAATAAGAACTTCTTTTTTTGACTCCTTTTGAATTATGTCTTTCCATATTATATGATGCTAATGCTGCTGATGAGAGGTTTAATACTCCTTGAAACACGTGTACAGCACAACGGAATCTACTGCTTATTATGCAACTTATTTTTTGTAATTTTGCAAGTAAAATAGAAACAAAAATTTTAATAATTTATGTAATCAGTTATTCTATTGGTCGAGAGAAATCGCATTGAAACTAGACCTTATAATTTCAATAATATGACTAATGTCTTCGTTACTGCGATTTACACATTAAATGATAGTCTGTACTTGAAAATACACTGGGGTTAGAAATTGATTATCCTGATCCTTAGTCGCATCACTATCATCCAAAACTAAAATGAAAAAATGACAGAAAACACTAGATCCACATCCGTTTGGAAATTCACATCTCGAATTTGACGAAAATTGTCGTTACAGAACTACATGTACTAATTTTTACGGCAAAAGGGGCGATTTCAATTACAAAATTATTAATCTAACTCACATGGATAGTAATTTTCGCCTGCTAACGGAGTCTATGTTTCACAGCTGATTCGTTACGCAAGAGCTAGTATAAATTTTACAGACTTTCTCATTAGACATATTTATCGTCGTAAAAAAATCCGTTTTATACGGTTATTAAACATGTTCTTTAAAAAGATATCAGTTCCTTGTTGAAAAAAATTGAAGTTTCGGTCTGATCTGTGATTCAAGATTAATTTTTTACTTAATACTGGGATAATCACTTCATTTTACTACATACGACTGCTTAAGAGTTGCTATCTGATACTACCGCCATGGTTTGGCGAGCCATAAAACCAGTTTAATCCATCATTTCTTTTGAAATGCAACGTCAACAACATTTTCCGGTGTTTTTCAACCCGCTTCGTCTATTGGACTTTAACACTATATATTTTGTTATAGACCCCATTTAAAAAAGTAAAAAAAAGTGTCATAAAAATACTAGATAATCAAAACTAGATGCGTTTACAAGGCCAAATTCTCTTGTCATGAATGTAAAAAAGATGGATAACAGGAAACACCTACGATGTCTGAAAATTATAATTACATGCCACAATCTGCCAGGGAACTACACAGGAAAAACGCAAATAAGTCAAAAGACAAACGTAGAAAAAGATAGAAACTCGGGACAGCTAGACTTGGTACCGGCACTAGCAAAAGCCAGCGGTTTTTGGGTACCCAAACCTCCCCTTTATCTCTCCCTTTTTAATTTAGTATAAAAATATTATAAACCCTAATACAGACCATGACCACAATCATAAAAGAACAGGAAAAGACAATACGTAATTTTGAAAGATGGGTCAAGGGGTGCTCGCCGCTTAACTCTCCTATTTCGTAAAGAATGTAAGTTACGTCCCAGCTTTTCTGGACTTTGAATCAATTTTTGGCATTTTTAACAACATTTTCGTAAAAACCATGATAAGTAATGCCTGTTTACGAGTATCGACATATTTAGATATCAAATGTTCATATCTATAATAAAACTTCTTAAATGTATTCATCTGTAATCCTGTTGTACAAATTTAGCTGTGATAGTAAGGTTACGTTCATTAAAATCGTTAAGAGTAGAACAAACTCGTTCGAATCGTACCAGTTGAGAAATATACACCCCGTAGGAACTAGAGAATGGCGCCGTCAAGAAAAGGGAAGGTAGTAAATGTGAAATGAAAATCATCCCGTTTATCATACATTTAAGTTTTTATTTTACCAGAGTCAATAATGATAGGTAGACCCAGAAAAGGGCAGTATTTGGGACCATTATTAGCTTTGTTTAATTTCAGTTGGTGCGGGTAAATGATGTCTTTGTTTCAGACCATACGAGTATTTGGACTGTACGGGTACGGTTCGGACCGTACGAGTATTTTTTCAAAAAACCCATACGGTAAGACCGTACACGTATGGTCCGACCGTATGGGTACGGTCTGGCTATTTCAAAGTCTTGCGTGTTCTTGGATAGTATATCAATATATTAATATACCGTTTACAATATTATTTAATGAATTTAGATCTTATATTTAGAAACAAATAAGATTTTCTAAAAATCGTTATTTTAAAGAAAATATAGGGGGAAAAAAGAATTCACTTTACCGTTATTATGTTTTTGAGATGCCTTTATAAAATTGACTTCTTAATTGAACGTTATTTGAGATAAAATTATAAAAAAGGACTAGCGTTTCGTAAAAAAAAAAATGGAATGTTTATTGAAAAAAAAATATATGGTCTTCTTTTCGGAAAATCCTGAGAAAAAAATCATTGAATACCACCTATAAGGATCAGCAACATTTTCCCTAATAATTCCAAAAAGTAATACCCCTTGTCCACGAAAAAAAACTTCTGAATGTAAAAATGAAGTTTATGTATCGCTTTGTAAATTCATGTAAACACGTGAGATTTTTTTTTATTTCACTGCTTCTATACTTTTATTTCAGTTATATTAGTAATTTTATTATTTATAGAAAGACCCAATAATTTATACGGTTTTCAGTGGTAGTTAATGCTATCAGTTTTGACTGTAACTTACGTCCTTGTCTGAATAAAGAATGTATGGTCTGTCTTTTTCTTTGTACTCATACGGTCTAAATATACTCGTATGGTGAAGCTCGTACCAGACCGTACACTCATACGATCGCACCGTACGCGATGCTCCGACCATACGTGTACGGTACGACCATATGAGTATACGCATACGGCCTGGACCGTACGCGTATGGTCTGGAACATCTACATAATCTAAAAACTGTGGATTATCAACAGAAAGGATATCGTCAATATACCCGCTGTTATCAGTGAAAATAGAAATAAGTTCTGTTTTGTATGATTTCGTTTTGAAGTTTTTTTCATGAAGTCTCGTAACAGAAAAGAAAAAGATTTGCAATTAGAGGTGCATAATTTTCACCCATGGGAATACCTGTGACCTGTTGATAAATAAACAAAAATGAACAAAAGTATTGTTCAGCAAAATGAGTTCATTTATCATATCATCACATGTCTAAGAACAATGATAATTGTAGGAAATAGAAGAATCCATGCTTTTTGTTGGAGAAAATGAACTGCAGACCAGAACCCACTTTGGATTTAATCAAATTATGTGGAAGGGTAGTATTAAGTGTAGAAAAATCATAACTGTCGATAGATGAGACTGGTCTTTGAGTAGGTTATTTTAATCTTCAATAGATTTTTTATACTCCAAAAGTAATTAACACCAGAGTTTTCATAATTTTTTTCACAGTATTTAATAACAAACTCCTTGATACAAGTATAAGTGAACTAGTTAAATGGATAGATAGATAAGAAGCTAGATGCCGATATAAAACGATATCTGATGGGATTTTTGTGAAGCTTCGGAACCCAGTACATGGTAGGTAAGATCTCATCTTTAGGTGGAACTTTACGCATCTCTGTAACTTTATAACGTTTTTGGTTAACCTATTTTCGTACCAATTGGTACGTTTGAAAGTGTCTGACTTGTCCAGTTCGTTTTGTTGGACATCGATGTAATATTTTTTTTCAGACAATAGCAACGTTGTTAGAAGCCTTGTCAATAGGTACAAACACATATTGTTTACCAAGATGCTTCAATTTTGACTTAATTCTATTAGTTTAAACGTATTTATTTTGCTCAAAAAGAATGCAAACAGGATAGGACACAAGTTAAGCTAACTTATGAAGTCTTCTCCCGATACAATATTTACAATAGTATTTGATTGATCGAGCATGCAGTAGTATAATATACTAATACAATATATTTTAAGGATAATGTATAATATAAGTTGTTTGTATGTGTGTGATGTTCAGTTGGTCAGAAATAAATAAATATCTAAACAATCATAAATCTTTCCGACTTTTTTATATATTCGTACACGATCTTGAAAATGTTTTCATTTTGTTCGTTTGAAAGGATTTGATTACCACAAGTTAAAAGTTGAAGATCTATAACGAAATCACTTGGTAACCAATGAAGGCTTTGAATCAATGTATTTCGTATTTGAGTATAAATTGGACACTCTAAAAAATAATGGTATGAGTCCTCACGATCAGCTCCACATCTACATGATGGATTGGAAATTACATTGACTTTATATAAGTCGTAGTTTAGAAAAGAAGCACAACATCGAAGCTGTGTTAATATGATATTTAATTTGCGGGGGCCCGTTTCAAAATATTTTGGAACTAAACTAATAACGTTCTCTTTCTTTAATTCATGTTTAAACTTTGAAATAGAATCCGCGTTTCGAATAGATGGTTCTAATTTATTCCACTCACGAATAGTAAACGGAATATATGAATTAGAAGTACAAGCTAATCTACAAAAGGGTAAAATAATGTCATCCCCATTACGCAAAGGATATATAGATGTACTCTGAATTTTAGGTGGCACCAAATTACACAAATACGATGGCGCATTATTATGTTGAATATTGTAAAACATTTGTAATCTTCTTCGTTTTCGTCTCTCAGACAAAGCTTCCCAACCCACTTCTTTGTAAACTAACTCTGAACTAGTAAATATTGGCAAACCAGTTACTATTCTGGCAGCTTCTAATTGAAGTTGGTCTAATTTATTACAATTCCCAATCCCACAATTATCCCAAACTTCACAAGCATATTCAAAAATTGGTCGAATATATACTAAGTACAATTTCTCTAAATTTTTACGACAAGGTCTATATTTTAATTTTCGAAGAACATTTAAGTGTTTAGAAATACTTGAAATAATATTTTCAATATGTACATTCCATTTGGCATCACTGCTAAATGTTATCCCAAGATGCTTATGGCAATTTGTAATCGGAATATTTGTTCCATTTAATGTAAATTCAAGGTCCGGAATATCTATATTTGAAAATAACATAATTTCTGTTTTATCCGGATTAAAATACATGAGCCATTTCTTTGACCACTCGTCCAACTCCTTCAGGTCGTGATCAATCACAGTTTTTATTTGTAATCCATCACCACTTGAATAATTGAATGAGGTGTCATCTGCAAAAAGTCGAGAAAGTGAGATCAGGTTTTCTGCAATATCGTTAATATAGATAATAAATAGAAGTGGTCCTAAAACTGAACCCTGAGGGACTCCAGCTGAAACACTGCAAAACAACGGCAGTAGAATACCGAAGGAACAAGGGAAGCGATGACTACAAAAATCGAAGTCCAAGGACATGGCAGAAACGGTAACCGATAAAAACAAAGACAAAACAAGGACGTGAGACAGCTACAATGCACGGAAATAAAAAGATAACATTAAGAACTAAGGCACTCATAGTGTGAACTCCCATGAAAACCGGGAGTGACATCAGGTGCTCCGGAAGGGTAAGCATGTCCTGCTCCGCTAGCGACACCCGTCACAATATCAGTGAGGCATATAGTGTTTTGAAAGATCTGTTTAGTACATTGTAGCGGATTGGTTGATGTCATTTTCTAACCCTTAGACAAAAACTAATGAAATCCATGGTACATGTTACTTCTCTAACCCTCAAACAGTATCATGGTGAAATTTTGAAAAAGCTTTTTGTAAATCTCTATAGTATTGAAAAAACCACAAGGACAAATCGGTAGCACGAACATCACTGACGGAGACAAAACTAAAATTTTACAGTATGATATACAAGACAACACGAAAAACTAAAGTACTGACAGTGTGAACTCCCATAAAAACCGGGAGTGACATCAGGTGCTCCGGATGGGTAAGCATGTCCTGCTCCGCAAGCGGCACCCGTCACACTATCAGTGAGTCAATCCGGGGTTGAGTCAAATCCGGTTATGTCAAATCCGTGAAGACGTGAAATTTAGCTGAAAATGTCCGTTTTCATTTGGGACACAGACACGTCATATCTGTCAATGATGTCATGGTGACGGCCATAGAATTTCTGAAGGGATGAAAGTAACAAAGGCTGAACAAATCCCTGACTAAGCAGCTTTTGGGACAGTGTTTTTGCTCTAACTAAAAAGTCACTGTATAAACTGCATGCCCGACAGTAACGAATCAACTGTGAAATGTACACTCCATAGGCTGGAGAGGCAGGTATATTGCTGCTCAGAAAGGGAAAGTTCACAATTGGGAAGTTAAAATCATCACGTTTGTCATACAGCTTAGATTTCAAACGTCCCTTTTCGTCAATGTAAATTAAAAGATCTAAATACGAAGCTGAAGTAGGTGTATCGGTAGTCTCTTTAATTTCAAGCTCATTGGGATAGATCTGGTGTAAATATTCCTTGAATTTTGGATTATTAAGAGAAAGTACATCGTCTATGTAGCGGAAGCTGAAATTGAAGGACTGGGCTAAATGTTTTTGTTTTTTCTGTGTAAGCCCTTGTAAAAACTTCGCCTCATATGAAAAAAGGAAGAGATCAGCTAAAAGTGGCGCGCAGTTAGTTCCCATGGGAATCCCGATTGTCTGTTGAAAAACACGGCCTCCAAATTCGACAAAAATATTATCTATTAAAAATTCCAACATCTTGATTACGTCATTCTCAGTGTACTTCTTGTTTGACTCAGTGTGGTTCTTTACAAAATATGTTTTGTCTTTCCCTACTACTAAATAAGTGTATCTGCGTTCTCCGTTTTTAGTGCAGAAACATTGATGTATCAAATCCGAAATTACTGTTTTCAATTTATTGTGTGGCAGGGTAGTATAAAGAGTAGAAAAATCAAAGGTTTGTATGCTGTGGCAATGGGTAAGACTGCTAGAGGATAGCTGTTCGAGAAGATCTTTCGAATTTTTTAGAATCCACATCTGATTGACGCCGCTCGTGGAGTAGACTTTATCACAGTAACTTTTTAGGCCATCTCTGACTGCGGTCAATAAAGTGGTAAGGAGCTTAGAAAGTGGCTTAGTGGTGCATCTGGAAGACCCCGCGATAAATCTCTGTTTGTATGGGTTTTTATGAAGTTTAGGGACCCAGTAGATGTAGGGGAGCTGATTGTTATCATCATCCGCTTTGATGCCAAAGGATGCTAAAACAGAGTTGTGATTTTCTATAATCTCCTCCCTTGATAGTGTAGTGGGAGTATAAGTGGGGTTTCCTGATGAACTGTCAATTCCCATCTCCCAATCTCCCAATTCCCAAAGTGAGGAGCATGACTCCTTAATTACCACTCTCTGCTGTCTGTTTTTTAAATAACTTGAAAACCATGCCAGTAAATGTCCATTTAAACCATATGACTTCATTTTGTGTAATAAACATCTATGCCAAACTTTATCAAACGCTTTTGAAAAGTCACAAAATACAAAACAATTAATTTCCCTTTTTTCTAAAGAATTTAAGATACAATTATACATTTCCAGTAGTTGATGAACAGTTGAATATTTTGGTAAAAAACCAGATTGATATTCGTAAATTAGCTTATTTGAATGGAGATGATTAAAAACATACTTGTAGACAACACGTTCCATTATTTTACCAACACAACTAATAAGTGATATAGGTCTGTAATTTGACGGCAAAGGGTTGTCTCCCTTCTTAAAAATAGCTATCACATTTGCAGTCTTCCAGCTGGAGGGATATTTAAGTTGTTGAAGTGATTTGTTAAATATAATTAGAAGTGGAATCGCAATCTTTTCGGGACAAATTTTCAACATTTTATGACTTATAAGATCTGGACCAGATGCCTTATTGGGGTCTAAAATTTTTATGATATCTACAATTTCATTTTCAGAAATTTTTATATCACTTAGAGAGTTATCAGTTTTGTTTTGAATATTCGGAAGTGACACATTCTCGTCATCCAATGAAGAGATAAAACTAAAGTATTTATTTAACAAATTACATTTCTCGTCGTCTCCGTAAACAATATTCCCAAACTCGTTATTTCGAATAATATTTTGAAGTGGGGGTATATTACAACATCCTTTATTTGATTTGATAAGCATCTTCATAATTTTCCATTATGTTTTAGGGTTTGAAGCATTATCTAATATTATATTATCTATGCTCTTTTCAAAATCTTTTAAAATTATTTACCTTATTCCGCTGCTTTTTGTATTTATTAATATCAGACTGTCGGTTATATTTTTTAGCTATTTTTCTAAATCTGTCTCTTTTTCTAATTTCACGTCTCAGTTCTCCGTTGAACCATGGACGATCATTATTTCTTATTGTAACCTTTCTTGTTGGAATGCACTCCCTTGCCACCTCGAGGAATTTTTCAGTAAATATTTTATTCATTTCGTCGACATCCTCAAGGTCACAAAGGAGTCCATTCCAATTTATCAAATCTAATGTTTCAGCAAATTTCTCTTTATCTGCACGATCGTATAACCAAATTTCTCTTTTAAAAGAATTAGATTCGGATTTTGGACAATTTAAAAAAATGACAGTTGCATCATGATCGGTTATATCAGATGGAACTTCTAAAACATCGGCAAAACTATAATGGATAGTATCACTTATTATGATAGGATCTAGTAACGAACTACTACGTTCGGTTACTCTCGTGGGTATTTCAATCACATTTCGTAAGTTAAACAAAGTCATAATGTCAATTAATTTATTATTATTTAGTTTAAGCAAGTCAGAGTTCAAGTCGCCCGTCAAAACAATATTTTGGTTAATATAAAAGCCTAATTCAATTGAATAATTTAAACGTGTCCAATACTGTGCATCTGTCCATTCAGGTCTATACGTACAACATAACAAAAAGATTTGCCCCTTACCCCGAATCAATAACCATATAGATTCGTCAACTGGATTTTCAAGCTGATCCATACGGACAACAGAGATATAGTCTTTTACATAAATAGCCAGTCCTCCGCCATAATTGCCTACATTCCCAAAATTACCCCTGTCTTTTCTAAACACTATTTTTGAAAATGAATCTAATTCAATATCACCATCAGTAATAGTTGGGCTTAGATGTGTTTCAGTTACGGTCAAAATATCAAATTCGTCAGTAAAATTATTTAAAAAGTTTAACTTATTCCTTAAACTACGAATATTTATATTACATATTGAAATAGAATGATCATGCACACTTGATAAGTCATCCTGCTCAGGTCCGGGGTTGCTTTCGACATTTCCAATCAAAAGCAAGAAATTTAAAGTAATCAAGATAAACAATATATTTATTTTTGGATTTAAACCTTGAAGTATACACAGTGAGACGACGAGAAATGTGCATCTTAAATTGGTCAGTAAAATATCACGATAACTATCTGCTTGGTAATTGAAAATATAAGTTTTATGATTGCATACTACACGAGCATGAAATAGTCCGATGGCTGCCCTATAACTGTCAATAGAATTACCCATTAAACATTAGTCCAATGGAATAATGATCAAAAATGGGGCATTCCATCGGATATACCATATTCTGAACATCACACACCACAAAACACACAAAACAAAATACATTATGAAATTTCTGGTAAAAAGGAAAGAAGTCAAAAAGCATGAGAAGAGAAATACAATTAAAGAATAAAATACAAAAAGTCAAAAAAGTCATTTTCAATTTATTTCTATTTCACTGAAATGGGATTTAACTTAGTTATCAAGTCAGCTGATAAATGATAATTTCAGAGAAGAAAAAAAAATAGTATAGAAAAGAAGTCAATTTCCTTTTGTTTAGATCAATGATCAATTTCATTTGATTGAATTTTGAATAAGCTGTCAATTTCTGTACTCTGTAGGCGATTGGAAATGACTTTAGGGTTTAAAGCAACACAATATGCTTTTAACAAACAACAATTATAATAAATGGTATACACGAATATAGAGACATTGACTAATTAATAATGGAAGTACAAAAAAAAATGTATATCAAAGCACATTAAGCATTTATATGATGAATGGCATACATAATTTCAAATAAAACACTTAAAAAACTTAATATGTAAATGACATGCAAAATGAAGCAAAAACAAAACACAACAATATAATAACTATGAATGGGCCTTGCATAGGATGTAAAATGCAGTAGGTCTATCCGCAAATATCCCCATTCAAATCCCTTTATGCACTTTATATATACTCTCAAAATACAGTCATATTCGTTACGAATGCCCTTGAGCTAAAAATTAAAATAATTCAAATCCATACCCTTAAATACCCTGAAATACACATCATCTATACCTCTCACTTAAAAGTGCAATGATGAAATAATCTTTATCCTGGAAATAAAAGGAGCAAATAATCAATCACTCTGAAACCCACCTAATACTAAGTTCGATCATAATATAACCCATATCCCCAAATCAATCTTTGTTGTGGGTGTCATTATGAAATTGTCATCAAAATACTACTACGCTTCAGCTTGACTTCAATTAGCACACATAATACAGTTCAGATAGCATAATTATAGTTACGAATTCAGTATCAGCACATAAAATTTAAGTTATCCACATTATTTCCCCATTTCAATCGAGGAGGAAATTTACATGTCCATTCTACTCACGCATGCTCAAAAAAAAAAAAAATAAAAAAATAAAAAAAAAATAAAAACAAAAAAAATTAATTCTATTTACAGACACCTTAGGAGGTGACTCAACATAATTATCGCTATAATAATTTATTGGTAATAATTTTATTTTTAAACAAGTTTAGAGCATGCTTGTCTGCACTTTCTCGTTTGCACCATTTTTCACAGTAATTGGTTACAGCTTCTTTAAGTATATCAATACATGCTTGCCAGTTTATTTTTGAAGGTGTGCGATTTTTAGGCCCTTTTCTAAAGAACTATCTAACTTCTTTATCTACAATGATATTAAGATTCCCCATTAATATATGTTCACAAGGGTCATAACGATATGGCGAAGAGGAAGAGTCTCAGATGCTACGATAGTTTTTCTCGAAATCAGCATCACAGGTAATAGAAGAGTAATTGAAAAAAAATGTTTCTAGTAGGTTTATATAAGAAAAGTAAATGACAAGCATGCCCTTGTTGTTATAATAGACGGGTACAAGCTTTTGAATATCTGGGTCCCGAAAAATGCCTGCAATATCAATAAGGTCAATTCCTTTATTAATGTATTTAATTTCCAAAAACTGTTTTATTTGCTCTTAAGGTTTGTAGATTCGCGGATAAAGTCGATGGGAGCAGAAAGCATCAATAATTTTAGAACATTCATAGAGCGGACTATTAACAGACATTGTATCACAATCCAAAGAGATTTTATAAAGTTGTGTTACAGGAATTGAACAAAGTTCAGTGAACAAACCATGCAGCCCATTGTTTTTGAAAACAGTATATAGATCTTATATAGATCCGAAGTTTAGCGGCGAGCACTCTTTGACCCTTCTTTCAAAATTACGTTTTGTTGTATGCTTTTTCTGTTCCAAGATAGTGGTCATTGAGTTAGTAGTCTACCTGTATTGGGTTTTATTCGCGTGTTTATGATACTATAGGGAAACGGGATAGAAAAAGGGGAGGTTTGGGTACCCATAAACCGGTTTAACCCTACCACTGGCTTTTGCTGGTGCCGGTACCAAGTCCGGCTATCCCGAGTTCCTATCGTTATTTATGTTTGTCTCTTGTTTTCATTATTGTTTTTCTGGTGCAGTTTTCTTGTAAATTGTGGCATGTGATTGTAGTTCCTGGCCATTGTAGGTGTTTGCTGTTTTCCTCTTTTTGTAACTTTAACATTTACTAGGTTTTTACGTTTGCCTTTGATATTATTATTCACTCTTTGACCATGTGACCATGAATGTCTTATATGCTATTCAATAAATTCGAATGTTGCCAAGTACAAATTAAGAAAACATGATGTAAAGTAGTAAACTAGACTGCAACTTACCGCCTTATATTGTATAAGATCAACCAGGACTGATAAGTTAAATGTTGTTTTGCTATTTACTCGCTATTTTGTTCATTAAAAGGCTGCTTTAATATAAAGAAAAGAAACGACACAGCAAGTTGATCTCATATTTAAATGACAAAGATGGACGACCGAAAACCTCAAAAATATGTTACGATTTTATTTTTCATATCGTAAATTTCACATTCTGAGAAGAACAACCTTTTGACCCTTTTGCCGTTATATTTGTCCAATTTACATGTATGTTTTCAAATGATGTGCTGAAGCATCCTGTAAAGATCAACATTTTAATAGTAGATGCATATAGTTTTTTGATCGCCTTTACAGATTAGTTTCCATGTAACAACTGTCCTTTTACAGTATATTTTTATATAGCATTTTATTTTACCATAATATCATTGTTAACATTTCTTCTTCGTATGATGGGTGCTAAATGCAAGATTTGCCGACTCACTTGTATCTGATATGAGATGATTACGCTATGATTTTCCCGCGTTACTGTGTATTCAACAAAATGGTCACCCTTATATGCCCACTCTACTTTAGCTGATTTGTATTTTAATACTGTTACCTCATTGAACAAGAAAATTTCGAAGGGCATTCCGATTCGTACAAGCTATTTATGCTAGCAATTTGATCATTGTCTAAATATGCTTAAATATACATACATATACACGTCACATTTTGATATCCTATGAAATTATTTGGTGGTGAGAGAAGAAAATTCTATTAAGTGGTGATTTATCTCGAGAGTAGAAAATTCTATTAAGTGGTAATTTAACTGAAGTTGTTAGTTTTAGTTGGTAGGCGTCTATTTCATCGCGGTAAAATCCGAACATGGCCTTACTGGTCAAGTCACATTTAAATACTTAATCCTGTGATGATCAGCTTTTTTTATATGGGTTCAAATTCTAAGATAAGTGGCTTACAGAAGCCATTTTAAAGTAAAATATTCTATGCCGAGTATTGCATTGTGTGAAAATTGGTTCGCATATTCCATGAATGGGTATTCAACACCCTTGTAGTTAGACTTGTCTGACAGGAAAATTTTACTTTGTGTATTATAGAAAATGTACTGTTTTAATCATAATTCTAGCCCATTAAATTAATGAGGTTTCATTCCGTGTATTAAACTCGGTGGGTGTCCTTGGTACTGCATTAGGCTGCCTATTTTGATTGTTTTGCTACTGAATACTTCTTCCTAACTATTTCTAGATTATAGCTTCCATATTATTCGATTGTACTGCTGCTGATGAGATGTTACTCATTGAAACACATGTATAGCATATAACAAAATTTACCGATTTTTGCATTTTGTTACTTCGATTAGTTATTCTTTAGCCTGAGAAATAGCAATTTTAATTCCAAAAAGACGTACAGTTGCATCTGATAATTTACTTTGAGGTCCTTCTAATGAACGCGTAGAGCTATATTTCACAACTTATCAAAAATTTAAACCTGTTACAATTGTCGTCAATTTTAAATGCAAATACGAAATATCTGTGCAGCTTCTCCCTGTACCAAGTTATTTGATTAAAGAGGAGACAATTTTCATTTTAATATTAAAAAAATACGGAAGCATGGAGGGGACATGTGATTTTTTTTTCTTATCTCGTGGCCACGAGATTCTATCTCGTACCCACGACATACTAAGTCGTTGCCACAACATACTAAGTCGTGGCCACGAGATAGCTATGTCGTTCCTTCGAGATACTATCTACTAAGTTGTGACCACGAGATAGCTTACTCGTTTCCACGAGATACTATCTCGTCCCCACGACATACTAAGTCGTAGCCACGACATAGCTATGTCGTAGCCACGAGATACTATCTCGTTCCCACCACATACTAAGTTGTGGCCACGAGATATTATATTACACATTACATGGAAGTCTGTACTTAAAAATACACTGGGATTACAAATTGATTTTTCTGATCCTTAGTGGCATCGTCAATTCAATCTAAATTTCACTAATCATCCAGAACTAGAGATAGAGAAAACGACAGAAAACACAAAAGCTACATCCATTTTGAACTCACTTTTCGAATTTGACGAAAATTTTAATTAATGAAGAGAAGATAACAGGATAATAAAATAAATTATTGTTTGTATTTATTAATTTTTAACGCTAAAATTCTTATTGTATTTCATTTTAAACCAAAAAGTGCTAAATTTGCTTTGCTGCATGCTTCGATTTGTAAGATGTATTAAATTATTGCATGTATTGTTATTTCTTCTTATGCTGTTTTTATGTTAATTTATATGTTTTTATATTCGGTAAAAAGCTCTCTAGAGCTTGTGTTTTGTATGTTGTATGTGTGCCGAATGAAAATAAAGTTTTCTTATCTTAACAGGAAACACTTACAATGGCCGAACATTACACTCACATGTTACAGTCAACCAGGGAACTGCACAAGAAAAACAACGAAATGGCAAAAGACAAACAAAGATAACGATAGGAACTCGGGATAGCCGGACTTGGTAATTATCTCTGTACTTGAATTCAAATTATTAATTTCCCTTACATGAATAGTAATGTTACAACTTCACCTGCTAACGGAGTGTATGTTTCACAGTTGATTCGTTACGCGAGAGCTAGCACAAATTGTACAGATTTTCTCATTAGACATAGCTATCGTCTTGTCATGGTTTCAAAAAAAAAAAAAAAAATCAGTCTCATACCATCATTATTAATGCTATTTAAAAGATATCAGTCCCTTGTTGAAAAAAAATTAAAGTTTCGGTCTGATCTGTGATTCAAGATGAATTTTTTTTTACTTAATTCTGGGATAATCACTTCTTTTTTACTATATACGACTGCTTAAGAGTTGCCACCGGACACTACCGCAATGGAAATGGAGGTTTGGAAACTGTTTAACCCAACATTTCTTTTCAAATGCCTGTATAAAGTCATGTTAATTGCAGTCGACAATTTTTCCGGTGTTTTCCCACATGCTTTGTCAATTTCCCTTTCGAACTTTGGCACTTGACAATTCTGTTCGGTAATTTTGTTATAAATCCCATTTAAAAAAGTAAAAAAGTGTCATCCAATATACCAGAGGATCAAAACCAGATGTGTTTACAAAGCCAAATTCTCTTGTCATGAATAATCAATGAAGGGATATGGAGTACATACACATGAGACAAAATCTCTACAGAAACATGGTAAAACCAAGCAATGGAACAACGCTTTAATTGGTGTTCGTCATCTTGAAATCACAATGAATGTGTTATTTGCCATTAAATAAAATCGAAAAATTGCCAAGTATAAATTTATAAAACATAATGTAAAATAGAACAATAGACAGCGGTATACCACCGGATATTGTATAATTTTAAAGATCAGCTAGGACTGATAAGTTAGAGTTTTTTGCCATATACTATTTTTTTATATAAAGCCTGTTATAAGATAAAGATATAAGACGACACAGCAAGTTGGTCCCATATTTAAATGACAAAGATGCACGACTAAAAATCGTTAATTTTCAACAACGGCAGTAGAATACCGAAGGAACAAAGGAGTGAAATTTACAAAAATCGAAGTCCAAAGACAGGGCAAAAACGAGAACACAGAAAACAATGACGTTAGACACAAAAACAATGACCTCAGACAGATATAAAGCAGAGAAACAGAAATTACAACATTCAAAACAAAGGCACTCGCTGTGTGAACTCCAGTGAACCTGAGAGTGACATCAGGTGCTCCGGAAGGGTAAGCATGTCCTGCTCTGTTAACAGCACCCGTCACACTGTGAGTGATTCAATCCGGGAAAATGTCAAAGTCGGTAGTCAAATCCGGGAAGACGTGAATCTAGCTGAAAATGTCCACTTTTTCAAATGATGTGTTGAAAAATCCTGTAAAGACCAACAATTTGCTTGATGATGCATATAGTTTTCTGCTAAAAAAGACGAAGTTGAATGATCGCCTTCACAAATTAGTTTGCATGTAACAATTGCCCATTTACAGTTTATTTTGTATAGCATTTTATTTTACCATAATATTATCATTAACATTTCTTCATCTTATCACTATGATGGGTGCTAAATGCAAGATTTGCCGACTCACTTGTATCTGATATGAGATAATAGACGAATTTCATATTTACAGGATGACTGCTAATTTAGCATGTTTTTCAAAGGGACGTCACTCGCTAACACCCGACATTCTGGTTTTCGGTCTCATTAGAAAAAGGACGGTCAGTAAATATTTTCTTTGGCAACGGTTACGATTTTCACTGTGGTAAGTACCCGAATAGCTTGAAATAATTTATTTAAAGACAATCGAGATATTACCCCTAGTCCAGTGATAGATACCTATGTATTCGAAATCTACTGCTGTCCCTTATTACAATGGAACCGTGAACCTGACTGTCGGGTCAGTAGGTTACTTCCCTTTGTGGAAAACGTTATAAAAACGGAGCCAAAGTCGGGATCAGAAATAAACATGAAAGTGGTCTATTACGCTATGATTTTCTCGCGACACTGTATATTCAACAAAATGTTGACCCTTCTTTGCCTCCTGTACTTTAGCTGATTTGTATTTTGATACTAATACCTTATTTAACAAGAAAATTTCGAAGGGAATTCCGATTCCTACAGGCTATTTATGCTAGCAATTTGATCATTGTCTAAATATGCTAAAATATATATACATATGCACATCAAATTTTGATCTCTTGTGAAATTATTTGATGCTGAGAGAAGAAAATTCGATTAAGTGGTGATTAATCTCGAGATTAGAAAATTCTATTAAGTGGTTATTAAACTAAAGTTGTTAGGTTTAGTTGGTAGGCGTCTGTTTCATCACGGTAAACTCACTGGTCAAGTCACATTTAAATACTTAATCCTGTGATGATCAGCTTTTTATATGGTTTCATTGTTACAAGTTCAATTTCTAAGATAAGTGGCTAACAGAAGCCATTTTTAAGTAAATATTCTATGTCGAGTATTGCATTGAGTGAAAAATGTTCTAAAATACGTCATTGTTAGAATAGATAGAAGTGTTTGAAATGCAAACGCACTGATATTCTGATGTTTACCCAATCTAAAGTTCTACCTTTTGTATACCAGTACGGTATTGGAAGCCCAATCTAAATATCTGTTATTGTCATACAACAATCATTTGATATAAATTACAATATGAAAAGTTAATGCTTCATTACATAATGAAAAAAATATACATTTGCATTTTTTTCTCATGTTCCATGTTTGCCTTTGAATCTGACAATTAATTCATGTACAAGGAGAGAAGTTTATTGAAATTTCAGATTCATACTCCATTTGACAAATGAAAACTTACATGGACATTTTCATGCACACCCAAAGGCATGGGAATGGAAACTCGACATTGTATTCGTCGCCTGTTTTGTATGCACCAAAACCACAGCAAGGAATATATCAGTCAAGTCCAGACGAATTCTTTTCTTAAGTTCGCAGGAAATAAAGAAAATAAATCATTCGATATAATTCATGGTCAACTTGATTTGACATTATCCTATCCATAAAGGCATTTTCACAAGAAAAAGCACACTATATTAATATTGTTTCCTATCTTTTATCTGCAGCTATTGATGCTGCATTTGTTGCATACTAATTCCTAATTGATCGACAGAGCAGGTATCAGACTTAAAAACACATTGCTAGTTCATTGAATTCCATTTTATTCAACAAGTACTCGACAGCCTGATGCTTATTATATATTTCTCACGCAAACTATCAAATGTCTGAAAATGTAGATTGCGGGTCTGTCGCATATCCGAAGTCGTCGTAAAAATCTAGGCCATTCTTGATGAGATATTGAAGTCATAGAGATGACTGCACTATAACTTTTGTAGGCAAAATTTATGGCATTGTGATATCTCAAGGGTAGTCATATTCAATGATTTACTTCCAGTATAACGACAACCACAGCCCTGATAATCTAAAACATGAATATCAATTAAGCTTTAATCCGAGTCAATGACCTCACAAGAAAGAAGTCAATTTATATGTACAGCTGGCAAATAAAGAAAGACACACCAACCTTTATTTTTGCAAATATTCAGTCTAGACAGTAACATATATAGCAAAAAAACGATGGGTGTTTAGCAGCCTGTCATCTTTTTTGATTGGATTTCAAACTCAAATTATATTACGATCTTACTAAACAGTTGGAAATCAGTTTGATTTGTATTACCGAACGCCTACTGTTTATTTTGATGTGGATAGGCATTGTTGTAGCGGAATGCTATGTAGGATCACCCGACCTACCGCATCAAATATAATTATTGTTTAGTTCTCCTGTCAAAAAGTTTGATTAGAAATTTTAAGATTTTTAGATGAAATGTTCCCCAGCTTAAAACGTCTGAGGAACACAGATGCAGCAACTGGCACTTTGAAATTCAATTTAAGGAGGCTCACTCCTGGTATTGTTTTTATCAAGGATTCATTGAAACCTATTTTAATTGGTTAAGTGTTGTAGACTAAATGAAATGGTAAAGAGAAATATAAAGGTCCATGTGCTTTTACCAGAGATACAGTTGGGTGCAGTCATAACCTCTCATCCGAGTTTACTCCAAGTTAACTAAGGGAGAATTCTAAATTAACTTGAAGTTAACTTTGAGCAGACGTAGAACAGTTCTAAAACGGTCATAAAAACGGTCATTTTCTAAGTTAACTTAGAACATTTCTAAAAGCAGTCATAACATAGAGCAGTTCTAAAAGTGGTCATAAGACAGAGCAGTTCTAAAAGTGGTCATAAAAACGGTCATTTTCAAAGTTAAGTTAGAACAGTTCTAAAAGCAGTCAAACGGAAGACCATGACTACTTTTAGAACAGGTTATGACCGTTTTTAGAACAGTTCTACTCGATGACTACTTTTAGAACAGTTCTACTCTATGACTGCTTTTAGAACAGTTCTTGACAATGACTGCTTTTAGAACACTTTTCTAGAGCAGCTCTAGAACTGTTCTAGAACAGTTCTAAGTTAACTTAGAGCAGTCAATAGAACAGTTATAAGTTAACTTCGTGAGAGGTTATGACTGCACCCAACTGCACAAAACATTAAAAAAATTGGCGGGAAATGGATTTCCATGGATTTTCCATTAGTTTAACATTACGACTATTTTTTGTCTTAAGGCTAGGAAGTTATATCAAGAATTTTATAAACTTGTCAGGTGTCTTATTTTGACATAAAAAAGACATTCATGAAATAAAAAGTCGGGGCCCGTGTACAAAATTCTTTCATCCATTTAACTGGGAATAAATAGAGCAATTCCGAAATCTGACACAAATACAAAAATGTGATGAGTGGGCGACCTTAAGACTTTCTTGGGAAGACGCAAAAATACTAACACGGTCAATTGAATGTAAATAATTTAGCATGAAATGGATACTAATGTCAATACTGAAAATAAAAGTGGATAAAACATGAACACCTGAAATAGAACACTGAAAAAATCCAAACAAAAAAGATAACACTATCCTATGATCCAGGAGTTTTGCATATTTTCATACATTATAAGTAAAGTAATGATGACAATTGTACAAATAAAGGTCCGTGCATAAGCATATTTGAGGAGGATTTAATTAAATAATTAAATGCTGAAATGTTCGACTTCAGTTGAAAACACACACGCTTCAAACATATATCCAATTAAAATAATCAAAACTGCATTATTTTAGTTATTTCAAGTGATGACTTCGCTGTGCTGATCTATCGGTCAATTAGATGGTCAAAGTCGAAACAAAAATTCCTAATATAAAGCCCATGGTAGTTCTAGTACTATAAGAATTATCTTTATATCCAACCGTCCAATGACAGATAAATTTCACTTGTGCAATTAGCTATACTTACTTGATTTCGGTATTACTTTTCCAAACTTTCCAAACACTCTCAAAAATATTTGATTTTATCGGTAATTTGTATGAGCTTCCTTTGATCTCTTCAGGCAAATATTTTCAGTATTTGCTACTGTCCGAATACGCAAAAATATTGGCAAAAAGTAACTTAAGCCACGCCTACCTTTTAAATCAGCGCATCATCGTAAACAAAGAAATATACATATGCAAGAAACCGTAAAGGATCGCACAAATTCTTTTACTAATCAATAGTCAATTTTCATAATTTCTTTAAATTTGATTTTCATTTTTCAAAATTTGTTGTGTCAATTAACTAAATACCGAAGTTACTGTGAATTTATTTTCTGCATATGCGTATTTCAACAACTTCAGTGCAGATAAAATCTAAACGTTTGGAAGACCGTAAACTCAAAGATATTCAAAATCTGATAGAGAACAAATAACCAACATGATCTAAATGTAAAGCCAAAATCAGCTAAGGACAGAGGGAGATACTCTTTAGTTTTCAACAAAATTAACAAAAAATTAGATATTGCAAGGTTCCAAATAAAATCGGCTTTTGGGTCAGCACCGAAGTACTAATGATAAATTTAAAACTATCGATAAAAAGAATAATAGAAGTTTTGTTTCTGATACTTCAAATATTGTCTCCAATAAAAGACTCGCCCACAAAGTGGACTCGTCCATTATGTCGACAATATTTTTTGCATCCGAAACAAAACTTCATTATTCTATATGTATCTGCATTGAAAGGCAAAAAATTGTGTTTCTCCATTATCAGTGAATAATTGCCATGATTACCGATTGTTTTGAAAATAATGAACAAAAGAAGTCAATAGTTGGAAACGACAGCTAATCCCCTCATGTAATATTTTTTATTCAGAAAATCAATTTGAGACTACTAAACAATCAACAGCATAAAATATTATAAAGATGCGTCCATTAATTATTTGAATATTGAAAATTTAATGCAAACTTTGTCCCAATCTAATTAAAATTAGATCTACCATTTGTTTCCTACAGTCACTGCATGGAAGATCTAACAACATCCCATTTTTCTTTCAGTTCTGTGACCTTTTACATCAACCAATCAGAATTCAGTCTACATAATGTTAAAGACATGGAGCTTTATGATAAAAGCCGAGGGTTTCGAATGAATAATCAAAACAGATAGTAAAATAGGGTGTTGTTAGATCTTTCATGCAGTAACTCTAGGGAACAATTTGTAGATCTGATTTTAATCAAATTTTATCCTGATTGATGCATAAATAGTAGGGTGAAGCTACAACATTCTTATCAGAAACCCTTTGACTACCGCATTATGCCTCTACCTGTTTTAGTTTTTCAGATATGACCTTTACACAAACTTTTGCCTAGTAACTCAAGCACGAAATGTGCGTCAAAGTGAACTTATGCTTCTAAAGATCCTCGTGACTATCAAAAACACATCCACTGACAAAATCTAATTCTTCTGCCTGATCTAGCATCTATGATCTGGACTTAAACCTGAGTCACTAACGACCAAGCATGTGATGTGCGTCAAAGTGACCTAATTCCTATCAAGATCCGAGTGACTATTAAAATAACATCTACTTATAAAATATTATTCCTCTGCCTGTCAGTATAGTCTCTTTGATCTGGAGTCACTCATGCATTAAATACTGGTCAAAGTGAACAAAATTTTTATCAGATTTACGAACCTGATTATAAAAGATGCATACACTGACAAAATGTTATTCTTCTGCGTGTTCTTATATCTCAGATCTGGATATTAACGCAAGATTTTATCTGAGTCACTCATGGATGAAATGCAGGTCAAAGTGTCATAATTTTATTGGGAACTTTATAATTATCCAAAACGTATCCACTGACAAAATAGAATTCCTCTGCCTTATGCGTGAAATGCGAGTCAAGATAAACATCAAGAACTATTTAAGATGCATCTGTGGACAAAAGCTCATCCGTCTCTAGACTGACGGAAGAACGAACGAACGAACAATCAATATTCTAACTCCGCTTGGAGAGGAGATAATAGATGTGTGTGTTTATAAATATTGAGAAAATAGCTTTGGTATTTAGTCATTTGACGGTATTGTATCGCGCTTTCATTAATGAATGTCATTCAAAAATTTTTTCATTCCTCAAAACGTAGATAATTTTGACCCAATAGTCTTAATGTATATTAAATCACATCTATTGCTATTGAAATCTTCAGTATCAAAGATCTATTACCAAAACCTTTAAGACTTGTGGTGGAAATCTATTTCTGAGTATTAATTTTTCTCTAAAAAGGCAAAAATTGTTGACATTGCTTTCGGTAAAAACTAAAATTATAGTATTTAGTTATCATTTCCTATTGATATCACACACTATTAGATATTTAGTGTATATTTTACCTCTAGAAATTTCATGAAACGTTGATCGGTGAAAAGATATTTCGTGCTGACAGTATATTTTCCATATTTGGCAACTGAAAATGCATAGCAATTGCAGCCATTACAGGATTTCAGCATAGAAAATTTGATACGCTTTTTTTTTGTTTTCACAAGTTTTTATATGTCTGCTGAACTATCGGTAGGATTTAAACATTACATAGTATTTAAGTTAACTAATATGGTACAATTTTTGACTATGTTTTGTACAAGTTGCAACCTTGAGAAAAAAATGTACAGTTTGCAAATTTTATAAATTCCAACTTGTACCCAAGTTGACAGTTGAAGCCTGTACAAAAAATGACAAAATGTTGATTCCAACATCCATGAGTCATAAAACATGGATGTAGCTTTGCTCGACATCTAGCAATGAAGTCCGCAAAAAACCGGTGCCAGGGAACGTCTTGAACTTACTATGAGGTATTTGTAGAGATCTTGTCTCTTTTGCATTCACTCTATATTTCTTCATTAGTAATTTTAGACTGGAGTTTTTCTCTCCTGCAGTGTGGAGTCGGTAAAAAAGATTCCCCGTGCGAGATGCGAGAGATGTTTACTCTATATACACTTCACTTATGGTGTACTTGTTCTTGAAAAAATTTCTCATATGGATGCACTATCATACTATCAAACTTTCTCACTATTGACTCGACGAGTGCCCTGTGGAATTGTTTGAATGTTGTATTTGTCTTCTATAAATGTAACAAAGGGGATAACATTACAGTCACATGCCACAATCTGCCAGGAAACCACACAGGAAAAACACAAACAAGAAAAAAGACAAACGTAAACAACGAAAGGAACTCGGGACAGCCGAGACTTTTTGTCGAGCAAAAGATGACAGCAGTTGTAAGAAAACTTTGCCAGTTTATTGTATGTTTGTTGATGACAATAATATGTAAGTCCAAAAAGATGTAGATCTAGTGGTTTTTGTCGTTTCCTTTATCCTTAGTTCTGGCGGATACTTAATGGATCCATTTAGCAAACTATGCGTCATTGATGGAAAGAACATCATCAATATATCTATAAGTGAGAATGATCCAACATCTTTTATTTTATGATCTTTTACGAAACCCTGAAGAAACTCGGTCTCGTAGGAATATAAAAACAAGGTTGCGAGTAGAGGAGCACAAGGCGTGCCCATTGGTGTACCAACTTGTGGTTAATAAATATCACCAAATGTGACAAAAATATAATCAATAAAAAAAAATCAAACATACTGAACACCTGGATCAATGGATATTTTACGAAAGGATATGGAGTAAATGAACATGAGACCATAACACATATGTCAACTCCAACTGCAATAATTTTAATGAGCTGTATGGCCATTTCGGAAATTAATCCTCATCAGCTTGTAGGCTTGTTTGACTTCTAGTAGTGACCACCGCTCACAGCGGTGCTAAGATCCGTCTTGAACTCACTATGAGGTGTGATTGTTTACTTATTGATGAAGACCTCAAGCTAACTTCAAGATGAAAGACAGTTACAAAGACATTGTATATATTTACAGTGCTTTATATGGATATTGTCATTTCATATCAGATACTTTCATTTTTAATGAATTTTCTTAATATTTTGTCAATGTGGCAGGTCTATCCAGTAACATAGCCACATTGATGAAGTTTCACATGCTATTACGGCCAGTCAATGAATCAACCCGGTTAATGTGGAAAATCTTTATGATTATGTAAGCGTTTTAGAACCAAGATATTGTCAATTTAAACAGCAAGCTGATCATCAGTACAAATTTTCACTACTCCAGCTACTGATTTGTGAAGCAATAATTCCGTAAATATGTGAAAAACGTTACTGTATCATGATTATATCCTTTATTAATGCAATGATTATTGCAACGATTTAAACATTTCCCCTCGGTCACTGTATCATGATTATATGATTTATTATTGCAATGTGTAGCATATTCTCCGCTGTTACTGTATTATTATTAT
The DNA here is from genome assembly GCA_002080025.1 of Modiolus philippinarum. Taxonomy (NCBI): domain Eukaryota; kingdom Metazoa; phylum Mollusca; class Bivalvia; order Mytilida; family Modiolidae; genus Modiolus; species Modiolus philippinarum. The sequence continues at coordinate 123,267 of MJUU01029346.1, read as the reverse complement.
ATGCTTTATTATGGCAATGTAATATTTCCCTTCGGTTACTGTATCATGATTATATGCTTTATTTATTGCAATGTGTAATATTTCCCCTCGGTTACAATATTTTTCAATACTTTATAAAGTAATTCTCTGGATAGTTGGTGAATTTGTGATTCAGATTATTTATGAAACAGGAAAATGTCCATTCAAAATGTTTGTGTACAAGGGGGATTAATGTTGATCGATCTATCAACCGATTTCAGGCATCGTAAACGAATATCGATCCCCCTTCCCATATAGCAATATTATACACAGTTTATTTTGATTATATGTAAGGTATGCTTTCCTGACCAGTGTTTACTGGCCTAAACGTCCAACTGTTAATCATACAATGATTCATTTGTCCTCAAAGACCCACGAAAAATATAACAATCATCTTTATTTTGAAATAGAATCAACCCACTAATTTGCGAATAAAGTGGTTTATGGTAGTACATTAGTGACACCGACTCCATTGTAGTTAAATACGGGTATAGAGATAATTGAATATGTTGGGTAGTGTAATTACATCCTGAAAATAGGTAGAAAAAAGAAAAATTGTTAAACTTAAGAAATACACTAGATGCATAATAATAAAAAAAAAATAAGTAGGAGGACATACTAAAACGCATATGAAAGCAGCATATTTTTAAACAACAACAATGGGTTATAGCCCTTTCAAAACAAGTGTTGTTATCTTTTCCTGGATTTGAACTCTCCTATCAAATGGAGGTACAAACACTCTTCGCTTCCGGTTATCACTCGCACGGTTAGCTAACAATACACAACTGAAAACCTTAATACATTTTAATTCGAACAAAAATAGTACAGTGTCACAGTAAACAATGACCTGTAGTAATCTAAATATGAACTGTGTTCAGGATAAACAACACTTGTCATGTTGGGTTGATAACCGGAACTGTTTCATTGTATCTAAAGACCTAAACCGAACAGCGGACCAAATGATTTTTGAAAAGGCCTATAAACCCAGTTTGATTCTACTGAGCTACTGGATTTGTCTATAGCTTACTCGGGTAGTGACTTTCTTCATTGAAGTGATAATTAACCCGTTCTTCTCCCTTATACATTTTACCAAGAAACGTTCTGAACAAAGCTTATTAATTGATATCCCCGCCCCCTTATAAAATGAATATCGACAAATCCAAATATTGGGCAAATTAAAATCTTAAATATTAGGTTGACTAAATCATGATGTGAAAGTTTCATCAAAGGACAAGGTGCAATAAGGGGTTGATTTGGCCCATGATTTCAGCGAATTTTTAAGTTGCACCACAAGATTTTCTTCCATGTTCGTTTTAAAGCTTAGATCCCATTTATAGAAAAAATACAAAAGTTAGAATAAATGACGTCACAATATGTGTAGTTCTGACGTCATGAAAAGGCTACTTTTGAGCATTTTCATAGAAATGTACCGAATTTGGCAGATTTTCGAACAGTTTTCCTACCCTGAAATATCGAGCACATCCAAGAACCAATAAGATAATTTACCAACTTATTTGTACAAATGAACTGAACCTCTCATACAAATATTTTTGTGGTTCTTGCATGTGCTCAATATTTCCTACACAGAAAAAGTAGTCAAAATTGGTCAAATTTGTCACTTTTCTACAAAATCTTCAATTTGTCCCTTTTTCTACCTTCAAAAACTCAATAATCATGCATCAATATTTGAGAAATGTTACTGTTCACTGAAAAGCCATACCTTTAGAACATTCCAATTAGACAATTCGGTGAATTTAACCAAATTTATTTTTTCAGGCCAAATAAGGCCCTTACCGCCCCTACTCCTTTTATTTATTTATTTAAGATGAGTTACGGAGCACTTATTAATCCGCCCCATGACATATAAATGACAGAGGTCCAAGGTTGGCTACCCTAGACGCTGTCCAGAAAAATTCTAATGTAGGAGATGCGTTATTCCATCATGGGTTAAAATTCTCTGAACGCTTCGTTTAATTTCACTCACTGGTGTGGATAGTATACCCAATGACAATGAATGGCAAAGTCTAAGTTTGGCTATGGAAAACACTAAGGGACCGACCATTTAACTTGAAGGGGAGGGGGCTATGGTTTTTTTCTAAAAAAATATTTTGGAGCTGATTTTATTTGAAAAAAATATTTTGTCTGCTAAAATGATGAAAAAAAATTTTCTGATGGACGCTTTCTGCCCCCCCCCCCTTAAAAAAATAATGTTAATTTTGAAAAGAATATATTTTGTTGATACGCGTGAAAAAAAAGTAATTTTTTTTTTCGTCCAGAAAAAAACCATAACCCCTCCCCTTTTCAGGTTAAATGGTCGGTCCTAAAAAAATAATCAGATCTCAATAAAAACTAGAAAGTGCACAATGGCATTATGTAGCAAATATTCTCTGAAAGTTTTACCAAATTTTATTTGCTGATTTATGAGTTGCACGTTGCATATCAGTACCCTTATGACGATGATAAACAAATGATTAGCAACCCTCAAATTGGTCAAATAAAAAAATAAAAGGTGCTCTTCTCCCTTATGTGATAAAGTGTCTTAAAATTTTTTTAAATTGTTTATTGCATACCAGTACCCTGAGACCATGAATAACAGACTTCCTGTCGGATATTGGAGACCCCAAATATTGTTCAGATAGATGAAGTGCTCTATATCACCATTTGATAAAGATTCTCTGAACGTTTGATTAAATTCCATTGAATTTGTTTAAGAGGATTTGAATACAATGCAAGCCAAATAAACAGTAAAAAGATGTGGAGTATACGCACATGAGACAAAGTTTCCACAAAAACATAGTAAAAACAAGCAATGGAACAAACAATGATTTTATTGTTGTTCTTTATCTTGATGTCCCAGCTTTACACAATGCTCATACCTCATAGTTAGTTGAAGACAGTCCCTATATAGAAGTGGCTTGAGGGGAATTAATTGCTAGGGTCAATTAACGATACATCGATGTCTTTTATTACTATCTTGACGCGGTTTCGTCAACCAACCGTTGTACGAGAAAATACCCATTGGAGACACAATTATAACATATATATAACCAAACACTGGACACTCATAGAGTCATATACTAGATAACTAAACAAATAAATAACATTTGAAAATTACAAAAAGTAAAATGCCAAAATTTAAAAGTATGATAGCGTATCAGTAAGAAAAATAGGTACACCATACCTGACATATATAGAGAGCATAAGTTTCTAGCACGGGGAATCTTTCTAGGGACTCGCCACTCGAGGAGATGCCAACTCCGGTCTTCAATAAACAATGAAAGGATATGGCGTGAATGAGAATAACACAAAATTTCTACAAATCCATGCCTTGTTATGGAAAACTCATAAAATTGGTCATAAAAAAATCTTTAAAAAAATATTGTTTATTCAATCACGTTGTAAAGATTCTGTAAATATTTCATCAAATTCGAAGGAAGAGTTTAGGATGCCATACTAGTGCCAATGACGACAAAGTAAGTGTTTTGTTAATGGAAACCCCCCAAAAAGGTAAGATCAAAATCTGAATTAGAAAGTAAAAGGATTTCTCCCATTGTTTCTTGACATTTGTTGAAATAATGAAGGCACTTAATCTCTTGCTTAACAACATTATCGTTCGTTTTGACAACATTTTTTATCAACGGGTCATTAGAACTCTGATTCGTACAAATTGTACACATCTCATTGCAGGTTCTTTTTGTTCTGTTACGAATGTAATTCTATGGGATTCTATGTAAAACTTCAAAATAGTACCATACAAAACAGTACATTTATTTCAATTTTCAATGATAACAGCAGTTATATTGACGATATCCGTAGTATTGACAATCCTCAGTCTTATAACTGTCCTGAAAATTTTACAGGTTCACTGGCCTCTCACTGATATTGCCGATGTATACCAGAATACTGGAAGTTTTGATTTTCTTTGCGGCAGTGATTTACCAGCAGACCAGACTCCTTGACTTAGCCGGCAGATTATGAGCGAGAACTCATTGTTCCATTACTTCAATTACATTTGTTTCATTTTTTTTCTTTTTCAAGATAACGGTGTTTAAGTTAGTAATCTTGTATTCGTTTTTTTATAACACAAAGAAAAAATAAGGTTGGCGTACCCATAAACCTGTTTATCCCTACCACTAGCTTTTCCTAGTGCCGGTACCAAATCCGGCCTTCCCGAGTGCCTATTGTAGTTAATGTTTGTCTTTTATCTCCAATTAGTGTTTCCGTGTCGACTGTAGCCTATATGATTGCAATCTTCCGCCGTTCTTGTGAGACTATATATGCCCGAAGTGACATACATCACATTTCGAAATTTAAAAATTCGAAGGAATTTTTTGAAAACTTTAAATCCCGTCCTTTTCTCGAATACATTTTCTGACAACATTTGATTTTCCCTACTTCATACAATAGTTCCTCATGATAAACTAAAAATCACGAATCAAAGATACCATTCAATAGCCTTTGCCGATTAAAAAAATTGTTGTATTAGGTTTTCAAAACCAATTTAAATGGGAAAGTATGCTTTGAGATGTTATTACTCCCCTTTGGGTCGTTGTCTCTTTGACACATTCCCCGTTTCCCTTCTTTTTCCTATGATGAAAACAGGTGTGCAGTATACTTGATTTTCTAATTAATAATATACATTTGTATTTGTCCCCATTTGGAGGTGCTATTTATCAACGCAAGTTGGCATACCAATGGGCAGTAATTGTGCTCCCCTCTACTCGCAGACTTGTTTTATATTCCTACGAAACTGAATTTCTTCATGGACTCGTAAAAATCATAAAATAAAAGATGCTTTATCCCTCAGTCTCACTTATAACAGTATCTTCGGTATTTTGCTATTTATAGATACAGTGATGATGTTCTTTTCATCAAGGCATCTTTGCTAAATGGATTACATTAATATATCTGTCAGAACTAGATATAAAGGAAACGACGAAAAAGTAAAAGATCTACATCTGTTTTGGACTTTCATCTCGAATTTGACGAAAAAGGTCATCTGACTACTAAAATTTACGATAAAATGGGCTATTTTTATTTCAAAATAATCAATTTCGATAAAATGGACAGTAATATTCCAGCTTCTTCGGCTTATGGAGTGTAGGTTTCACGGTTGATTCGTGACTCCAGAGCTAGCACAAATTTTGCAGACTTTCTCATTAGACATAGTTATCTCCGTGACCACCTTATTAATCAAGACTTCAAAAAATTCCGTCTCATAGGATCATTAAAAAGTTCTGTAATAGATATCAGTCCTTTGTTGAAAACTTTGAAGTTTCGAGCCGAACTCTGATTCAAGATTCTTTTTAGTAAGTACTGGGATGACTACCGCCAAGGAAGGGGAGGCTTGGCATGCCATAAAACCGGTTTAACCCACCATTTTTTTTGGAATGCCTGTACCAAATCAGGACCATTGCGGTCGACAAGTCTTCCGGTGGTTTTCACCTGATTTGTCTTTGTCTCATGGACTTCGGCTCTTGACAACTCTGTTCGGTAATTTGGTTATTACCTCCTTTTGCTTAGTGTACTATGGAATCATGTTAACAGATTCTGTGAGAGTTTAGTCAAAGTCCATTCACTGGTTTAGGAAGGGTTTCAAATTTCATACAAATAGTAAATACCCCATTTGACAATGAATGGAAAATTTCATGTTCAGTTATGGAAAACCCCCAAAAAATCTTCAAATCAAAATCCGAAATAAAAATACCCTACGGCATTATGTAATAAGAGTGGTTGACGAGGAGTTTCGGAGGCATACCATTAACCAAAGACAATGAAGTTTGGATATGGGAAATCCCTACTTTTGCTTCTCAATTTTGAATTGCTTCCACACTGTAATACACATTATTCTTACTTTCAACATCAATCACATTTAAAAAATCGATAAAAAATTAAAACAATTAATTCGAAAAGACTTAAGGTCCTATCGAATTTAAAATGTCCTAAATGTTTTTGATGAAAAGTAATAATGCTAAAAATGGCGGCAGTAAATTTATGAATTGCTGAAAGTGACTAGAAACGCATAAATTGATGAGAACACGCATTGCTTTTTGTGGATTCCAAATAAATATTAAAAACAGATATCGCGTTATTTCTCACTTTTTTTAACAGGTCACTTTCTATTTTTAGTGGTGTGAGATTTTCTTATGTCTTATGCATGCTACTACTTCATTGACATCATAGTGAGTTGCTAAGTAATGGCGGATGGTAAGGACAACATGACGTCGCCGAAAGTCTATACTTTGGTGCTGACCCGAAAGCCGATTTTATTGAAACTTGCAATATCTAATTTTTACAAATTTTTGTTTAAAATTAAGGAGCATCTTCCTCATGCAGAGCTCTGTCCGTAGTTCAATTTTGGTTTATCGATTTAGACCCTTTTGGTTATTTGTTTTCACGTTGTTTTTTCTATTTATGGACTTCCTAATGTTTTGGTTTGATCTGCACTGATGAGACATTAGTTGTAGAAATGGCCCTATGCATAAACTATATTTACAGTAACCTCGGCATTTTGTTATCTGTGTAGTTAAATATGTTTGACCATTATGATGTTATCTCTGATTATCATACTTCATGCAAAAATCTAGTATTTTGATTGGATGAGATACATGTTTTATTTCACCATAACACCCTCCACATCAATACCACATGCCCCCAAAAATATCACACGCCCAGACAGAAAAATATCATATTCCTAGAAAAATATCACATGCCAAGAAAAATATAACACCCCCAGAAAAATATCACACACCTATGTCGGAACTTGTCCCCTCTCCGTATTTGTTCTGAGTATTACCGAAAACTTGTCAATTTCCGTTTTGTAAGACGGCTTAAAAGTGCTGTGTGATGGCGTTTGCCGGCATTACCGAAGATCACATCATCTACTTGATACAAAGGGTAGTAAGGCCACGAAACGTCACATGGCCACGACAGGGGTACCCAAAGGTAAGTGTTTTTGACACAGTTGTACAGATAAATATATCAGGAATCAAACGGTGCAATCCAAACATCGAAGGGATAAAAATAATCAGCCAATAACGAGTTGAGTTGAGACTGGTGAAAACCATAGTTGCTTAACTTGTGGAAGAAGAGAGCGAGGGACTGACATATTTTGTGAATCAAGTGCCTGTGCATGATATATAGGAATCATTCTATCAGGGCAACATCAATTACTTAAATGGATGAAGTAAGAATAGAAACCAGGCATAGAAGTGAGGCATCCATAAAACATTATTGTCAACGTTTAAGTGACCAAAAAATGAGAAACATTTCAGATTCTTAAGATAGGTGGCGAAGAAAAGTAAAAAAAAAACACATACTACAACTGCAACAATAACCACCCGATCACTACTGTCAATGATAGTAAATCGATGTCTGTGAATCAAAATGATGAAACTGACCTATCCGATCTTGACTTTCTTTTTGTAGATGTACGATGTCTGTGAATCAAAATGATGAAACTAACCTATCCGATCTTGACTTTCTTTTTGTAGATGTAGAAGGACTATTTAACAATGATTTTGAATTACAACCTGTTCAAAACAGTCATCAGAAAAATTTGACACCGGGTGATATTTCGAACAGTAACAACAGTAACATGAATAACACTGTTTCCGACCCAGTTGCAACAAGTAATGGAAATTCTGCAATTAATAACACTATTCCGACAAGTTATTCGGCTGTCTCTATAATTCCGCCACAAAATAATGCAACTTCAACTATTCCATGCATTGCCGTACCACAAATGCCCAAGCAATTTAACAATGTTAATAGTCTGATGGAGGCCACAAGTCGTACAATTATGCTTAACGTTAATTTTCACTTCCATTGGAGTTGATAATTCAGTTAACTGATGAAACTGAATTAACTTGTTTACTGTTTTGTTATGTTTGAATTTGTTTATTTTTTGTTATGTTTGAATTCCTGTTAAAGAAAAAAAATTGAATTTAAATATTTATACTATAACTAATCCGAGATTCTGATTAT
>MJUU01029346.1:94571-115243 GCA_002080025.1 Modiolus philippinarum | reverse complement strand
GCATGAGTGAATTACAGCGTTTTTCGATCATGAGTTGAATATTTTCGATAATCAGAATCTCGGATTAGTTATTGTTTTTATTATATAGACCTTCTCACATTAAATATAGCGGTTTAATATAAGATTCATTGCATGAACTACGTTTTCTATGTTAATCCGCTGCGACGTTTACTTAACAACAACGTTGACAACGTCTATTGTGACGTCACTTCCTAGAGTGAAATTATGGAAAATAATTTCACAGTTAATTATCGCTTTTATTTCACTGAGAAATTTCAATCTTTCACCGCAATCTATATAATAATGTTTATTTTATGATACTTGTATTACTAATCACTGTTCATGGATCAAAGCCTTATTTGGAGGATATTGAACAAGAGACAAAGAGACAACAATAGAATCCCCAAAAAGCTATTGCCTACAAATGTATTTTATTTGTATTATTCTAACATGGATTTCAAAATGCTGAAGACATTCAGTATAATAAATAACATACTGCCTTTAGTTGAAGGTGTTATGGCAGATGACCACACTACGACAAAAAATATCACACTCTGAGAAAAATATCATCCTCGACTTATTCTCGGGTGATATTTTTTTCCTCGTGTTTTCCTCGTGTTATGTTTGGTAATATGCCTCAACTAAAGGCAGTATGTTAATAAATCATATTATGTCACTGGTGGTCTTTCGCTGTCATTTTTACTAGTTGAGTTTAGATTGTTAAGTGAAAGTGAAAAATAACTTTTGTATTCTTTGACGTCATAATTTTACATTATTGTAATAATCTAACTTGTTGGTAAATAAACGTATTTTGATATATGTGTTTTGTTGTTTTGTTTTAAAATTCACGCTTATGTATTAGCGTATCTACGTAAACTTTGATGAAGTTTAGGTGATTTTTCTATAACGTTTTAGAATAAAAGACGTGACTTAGAAGCAGGATGCACTTGCATTTCGTTTATAAATGAACAAAAATACTTAAAGTTATTATTGTGAATGAAAATTAATGTCTCATTGATTGAGATTTCTTCAAAACATAAAAAAATGAGAAACTGCGTGAAAAGCATCACGATCAAGACTTTGGTAAAATATTCACTATTAAATATACTAAGTACATCAAAAGAAGTATGAGGATATAAAAGTAAAACTGTATATACTTTACTAACGATGTATGTGACATTCCAGTTTCCTGACAATCAGAAATTATATGACGGACTTCCGAAGTTAAGGCATACCACCGTCTCGGGAATATTACTGTCCATGTAAGGGAAATTGATAATTTTGAATTAATGTCATCCCATTTGTCGTAAATTTTAGAACTGAATTGACCCATTTCGATAAGTTCGAGACGAAAGTAAAAACAAGCATGTAGATCAAACAACTTGTGTTGTTTCTTTTATCCCTATTTCTGGAAGAGGATATAATGATGGGATCCACTTAGCAAAAGATGAATTATTAATGGGAAGAACATCGCCAATCTATCTATAAATATAAAAATACCGAAGTTACTATACATCCATAGGTGAGAGTTAAGGATCTTGCATTTTTACTTTTACATGTATGAGCGTTTACAATTTACTGAAAAAAATCCAGTCGCGTGAAGTACTAAGTATTAGAACAAATTTTCAAGTAGATGAACATATTATACTCATTTTTTGGTCGTTTTAACCTGGATATGGGATGTTGTCTCCTTGACATTTACCCCATTTCCTTTCTTTTTCATATATTTATTAACTGATGACTTAAAATACAGTGTGATTTGCCCATTTAATATAACCGGAAGTTTTTGACACATATGATTTATACAGGGCAAATGCCCTGTATAGAAATTTATACAGGGCAGATGCCCTGTATTAAAATTAATACAGGGCAAATGCCCTGTATAAAATGAATCGGTCATATTGGTTTAGTTATACTCTGTTTTCTGTGTCTTTCTCGCATATGTTAGCTTTTTTCTTTTTGTCTATTGATTTTAATTTCTGAAAGTGAGAATAAAAAATAAACAACCCAGAAGATTTCCTTTGATAACGTTCCAAATATTAACACTATGCTATACACTTATATAGTACTTGTCAGCAGAAAAATAGTACTTGTCAGCCGCATCCCGTTTCAGCTTGTACGACTGATACCATANTAGGCTGAACCAAAAAAAGTGTTGTCTGGTAAATTGTGCACTTTAATCCCTTGTTTCTTCTTTTGATAGTACATTTGTACTGAAGGTCATAATGATGTTACAAAAATTTTACCATTAGACACATCGAAAACTGCCTGACTGAAGGATATATCAGACAAAACTTCAGTCTGTCTGGCAAAATTTTTCAGCCAACAGGATGAATGTCAGGTAAATAATTGACATCTGCAACATGTTCTGATACAGTAGGTTCTGTAGATTTATGTTCAGTCTGACAGCTTTTCTTATTTGCATGATGGAATGTCCTGCAATGCTTCTGGCCTTTTTGATATGACTGTACCTTTCTGTACTATGACTCTTTGTCCAAGAATAAAAGGCTTTAAAAAAAGTCCAAGATGTAGCAAGATGCATCAAAAAATCATCCAAGTTTAATACAATGTATCATGTGGTTATGTACAAAAAAAAAATGAAAATTCTTTCCCTAAAGCTTCATGTTTTTTTTTTCATTTGGGAGATGAAACAATGTATAACTTTAATTAACTATAAGAAATGCTTCCTATCAAAGAAAAATGTTTTTGGCATATGACCTGTATTCTTTTTGACTAACAAACCTCTTTTCAGAAGTAAATCTGCATTTACCCCCTCTGTTGGAGGTGCTCCAGTTGAAAGAGGCTTATAAATATGTATACCATATATGGAACTACCATATATGGAAACTTAACATCTTGTGCGAGTTTCTTTCCCCTACACTATTGTGCCCTCGATAAATATACTGACAATCAGACAATTGATCAAAAGATCTCACATTTTAGATTAAAATACAACCAGGAATACATGGAGTTATGCTTTTTAAAAGTCATGCACAAAGATTTACTTCTCAGACACAGAATTTTCCTTATGTATGAGCCAAAATATTACCGGACATAAGGACCGGTAAAATAGAAATTTTTACCGGACCGGTGCCGATTTTACCGGACATGTCCGTCGGTCCGACGGTATTTCATTTTCACTGGATGCCCTGTATTAGAATTAATACAGGGCAAATGCCCTGTATAAAATGAATCGGTCATATTGGTTTAGTTATACTCTGTTTTCTGTGTCTTTCTCGCATATGTTAGCTTTTTTCTTTTTGTCTATTGATTTTAATTTCTGAAAGTGAGAATAAAAAATAAACAACCCAGAAGATTTCCTTTGATAACGTTCCAAATATTAACACTATGCTATACACTTATATAGTACTTGTCAGCAGAAAAATAGTACTCGTCAGCCGCATCCCGTTTCAGCTTGTACGACTGATACCATACCAGATCAAGGGGATTTGTAAACAACATGATAGTGCAATATTTTTTTTCTACTACAAGTTGAAAATTCAATAGAAGTCTTTTTTTATATTGCCTTGACTTTGTAATATTGAAATTTGCATCCTGTAATTAAGATTGGTAAAGGTTATTCCTGAAATTTTAAGTCATCAGTTAATAAAGGTGTCATAAAATGGGTATTTTCATATTAATCCTGTATAATGTCCTCGTACAGTCGTATTGGGTTGAGGTCACCTGTATTGGCCCGAGGCGAAGCCGAGGGCCAATATAGGTGATCGAAACCCAATACGACTGTACTTGGACATTATACAGGATTAATATGAAAACACCCATTTAATAACACTATAATATTATACTCACCTCCTGTTGATAAATAGCACATCCAAATGTGAAAAGATATACTCGTGAAAAGAGAAACTATACAAGGGTAAAAACGCAATATTTCTTAAATTACAAGGGATATTGTTACGATATTTGGTATGGTCATGCTTGAACATATTTAGAGCAAAACTGATTTTGTTTTTCGATTTTATAAAATTTTCACGCATTTTAAAGATCTCCGTATTTTTGTTTACCTAGTGTAAAAGTCAAATGGTTCCAACATTTTGTTTAAGTTAAACTAACAAAATACCGAAGTTACTGTTGATTTAGTTTCTGCATAGGCGCATTTCGATAACTTATCTTATGTCTCTTCAGTGCAGATCAAGTCAAATATTTGAAAATTCATATACCGAAATGTGTTTAAAGCTGATAGAGGACAAACTACCAAAAGGAACTAAATAGTAAAGCCAAAATGAGCTATGCAAGAGGGAGATACTCCTGTAATTGGATCTAGTATGTCAGAAAACACTTTTCAACCATAGAAGAACATATTGCGTGGAAAGGAGGTCCGAATTAGCGAATTTCGAACGTTGATTTAGAAACATGAAAAATGACACTAGTAAACAGTACATGTGTTATGAAATCAAGATTAAGTCCTAACGGTTGCGTTTTCATCAATTTCATGACTTCTGAATCAATAAAAAGTGGGATTTCCGGTCATAAACTCATGAATACCCCTTTTGCCGGCTTCATGACATGCGCTGTAGGTTTCAAACACCCAACGTTACTTCAAAAATGTTGTCCGACGATGAGAGTTTTCACACCTGTATCCAAAGCAAGGCATTAGCAAAAACAACTTGTATTTGTATTGAAACGAGATTAGCATTTGACCTTACAGGACAATTATTGGTTAACACAAGTTTCGCGATTTTTCCCAACTTGAACAATCCAAATGCAAATGTGCCGTATTTTGCTGTCAAATTTTCTCCAATGCTAATTTATTGCTTTAAAAGGGCATAACCTTCATCTTTTGTCTAAAAGGAAGTGGGTTTACAGCTGCCTGTAATCTGTCAAAAGATGTCTCCTCTGCCTTTGTGTCACTATCTGTAGAGAAAATGCCAAAAAGTTTGCATATCATGCGTTTTCGGTTTGAGGTGATTTATTAGTTGAATTCTATGACATTTCGAATCAGTGCAGTTTTCAATTACTATATTATGCATTAGAAAATCAACCATACTGCATCTCTGTATTTTCATTGTAGCATACCCTTCCTTTAAAGTTGGTTTTTGCTGAAAATGTGGATTTATAGCCTAACACAAGAAACAGTTTATTGTCAAAGGCCTATTGAATGGTACCCTTGATTCTCGATTTTAGTATATTTTAAGGAAGCAAAGTTCAGTTATTTTGACAGAACGTATTTGAGAAAATGAACGGAATTTAAGATTTTCTTATAAATCTTTCGAATATTGAATTATTCACATGTGATCTATGTTGCTTTAGCCTCACATGTATGATTCATGCTAGTCTTTGACTGCACTCAAAATCTTACTTTCATAAACCATTCAAGCAGTTGAACAAGATGAATATCAAGCGATGTGTCTTTCCTTGTATGGATATTTGTGTATTTTAGGTATCCTATACAGTTAAGCAGGTCTTGATTTTTGTTTTTAGTTTGAATATTGAAAGAGGACATAAATGTCTTATGACTGAAGATAATTTCATCTTTGAAAATAAGGGCAATAACAAAATTACAGAATAGAGTCGTCAAGCGCCGAAGTCCATGACACAAACAGACAAATCAGATGGAAACCACTAAAAAAATTGTGCTTGATACAAGCATTTCAAAAGAAACGAAGGGTTTAATCGGGTTTATGTCGCGCCAAACCTTAAAAGTAATGAAACTCTTTTGTATCTTGAAATTTAAATAACACTCTGTTGTTCGATAAATTTCGCACAAATGGATACCACTTGACTTAGAAATTTGTTTTCAAAAACAAAGATCTTAAAATCGCCGGTAATGAGATGATCATAGGGACTTTAAACAAATGGAGAGGCGGATTAGTCACATGTCAGAGAGAATTTCAGAAAATTGTCAATGCTTAAGTCCTGTAGTACTTTTTGCGATAAAAAATTCTAATGGTCTTCATATAGCGATAGGATACTATAGGTTGAATTGATCTTCGAAATAAGAAGGGATTATGAAAATGACCTCTTTGCATGCCATTCAAAGTATTGCTGATATTTTAGCAAATATTCTTTTGTTAGCAAATGGAATATGAATAAATTTCCTATTATCGTAGTGAAGAGTTTCGTTCCTTACAGGTTTGAATCGAAAAAGGGACGCCACGTCAGCGTCCGTAGTCCGGGGAAAATAGACACCTTTCTTTCTCGAGTCCTAAATATCGGTAGGTTTTCAAAACGTTGATTAGAAGAGAAAACAGTGTAGTGATTATACGAACATGATGATCACCAAAAGGTAAACACAAACTTTTAACACGTCATTGAATAGATCAGAAGTTCTGGATTATTATTGTTTTTGCTCATTTTTCTTATTCTTCCGCCCTAAAATTTTTTTCCGCCAGATATCTCGGAGACCAATGATTTGAACTTATGAAACATCACCTGATGCTAGAGACTCATGAGAAGATGTGCCATCTGGTGTCGGAATTTCAAAAATGGCAACTGTTGCCATGGACACGGAAAAAAGGTGCGAAAATTCAAAGTGCTCAAATTGGATGAACTTTTACAGGAAGGTTGCCTAACATGTGTAGAATTGGCTTCTGGTCTCAAAGACTTCAAAATGGTGACCGTTACTATGAAAACGGACATGGGCGGTAAAAACCAAAGTGCTAAGAATTGGATGAAATTTTACTGGAAGGGTGACTAACATGTGTACATTTGGTTTCTGGTCTCAAAGACTTCAAAATTGGGACCGTTGCTATGGAAACGGAAACTAGAGGCTCAGACACTGAGCCTGTATCACTCACCTGACAAAATGCTTCTGTGCCATGCATGACCAAAAATGATGTCTTTTACCAATGGGGTCGAATGTTTAGCTATGTTCTCCATTGTCATGCATTTTTTTTGTCTGATCCTCCTGAAATGAGCAATCTTTCCAAAGGACCTACTTTACATCATTCCAATACAGTTAACTTGTTAAACTTGCTTGAATAGTTTCAGAGAAGATGATGAAAAGGATGATTTTTTCACAGGCTCAAATGTTAAACTATGTTCTGCGGTTGCCACTATGTTTTCTGTTGGATCTAAATGAAATGAGCATTTTTTGTAAAGCACCTTTTATACATCATGCCTGTAATGTTTGGTTGAATTTACTTCAGTGGTTTCAGAGGCCAAGATGCAAAATGTGATTTTCTCATAGGGTCAAATGTTAAACTTGGTTCCGTGCTGGCGGCCATTTTTTTTTGTAGGATCAGAGCAATATGAGAAATCTTTGTAAAGGACCTTTAGTACATAATTCCCATAAAGTTTCGTTAAATTTGCTTCAGTAGTTTCAGAGGAGAAGATGAGTTTGTGATTTTCCCATAGGGTCCAATGTTAAACTATGTTCCGTGCTGGTGGCCATGTTTTTGTCTGATCGAAACGAAATGACCAATCATTGTTCAGGACCTTTAGTTCATCATTCCTGCAAAGTTTGGTTGACTTCGCTTTAGTGGTTTCAGAGCAGAAGATGAAAATGTGATTTTTCCCATAGGGTCCAATGTTATACCTAAGTTCTGTGGTGGCGCCCATGTTTTTTATCGGAGCATATAGAAAAGAGCAATCTTTGTTAAGGACCATTAGTGCATCATTCCTGTAAAGTTTGGTTGATTTGCTTCAGCTGTTTCAGAGCAGAAGACGCAAATGTGATTTTCCCATAGGGTCCAATGTTAAACTATGTTCCGCACTGGCGGCCATGTTTTTTGTCGGATCGGAACAAAATGAACAATCATTGTTCAGAACCTTTAGTACATCATTCCTGTAAAGTTTGGTTGAATTCGCTTCAGCGGTTTCAGAGCAGAAGATGAAAATGTGATTTTTCCCACAGGGTCCAATGTTAAACCTAAGTTCTGCGCTGGCGGCCATGTTTTTTGTCGGATCGGAACAAAATGAGCAATCTTAGTACATCATTCCTGTAAAGTTAGGTTGAATTTGCTCCAGCTGTTTCAGAGCAGAAGATGAAAATGTGATTTTCCCATAGGGTCCAATGTTAAACTATGTTCCGTGCGGCAGCCATGTCTTTTGTCGGATCGGAAAAAAAATGAGCAGTCATTGTTAAGGACCATTAGTACATCATTCTTGTAAAGTTTGGTTGAATTTACTTCAGTGGTTTCAAAGCAGAAGATGAAAATGTGATTTTTCCCATAGGGTCCATGTTAAACCTAAGTTCCGCGCTGGCGGCCATGTTTTTGGTCGCATCAGAACGAAATAAGCAATCTTTGTAAAAGACCTTCCATACATCATCCCTGTAAAGTTTAGTTGAATTTGCTTCAGCAGTTTCAGAGGAGAAGATGAAAATGTGAAGTTTAACGGACGGACGGACGAACGACGGACGCCAAGTGATGGCAATAGCTCACACTGACCCTTTGGGCCAGGTGAGCTAAAAAGGCGGGAAAAGTGCTTAGAATTGGATGAAATTTTTATAAAAAGGATGACTAGGAGGTGTAGAAATTAAAATTAACAAAATGGTGTCGGAATTTCCAAAATGGTACCCGTTGCCATGAAGACGGAAAAGGGCGGGAAAATTCAAAGTGCTCAGAATTTAATGAAATTTTATAGCAAAGTTTAATAAGATGTTTTGATATGGTAAAACTTATTTTTCATATGAAATATTTCAATATGGTGACGGTTCTCATGAAAACACAAGGTTGTCTTATATCTAGAGTTCGTTTGGGAGACTTTTGTGTTAGCTCTGCAAACACAGTTCTTACAAGTTATGTTTATGACCACGGCATGGATAAAACTTGAAAATTGTGGGAAGAAGGATATCACCCTAGAACAACAAAAACAGTCTCCCCATTCTAAACAATTAACCCAGACGTGATAGAAATACTCCCGGAACAAGCCACTGCTGATTTCCGTTTTAGAAAGACCACTCCCTAGAAGTTTGGAACACGAAAATGTGAGAAATATCAACACCTTCATATAATCAACGCCATCAAAAATATATCTATTTTCAGCATATTAGGTCATTCCTGGTCAAAATGGTTTCCAACAGGAAATACACACTACTTCCGGTCCAGCATGCACGTTCCTTCATCTTTCTATAAGACTCCTGCGGGATCATGTGTCGAACTATCATACCATATATCAGAAAATTAGAATTTGTAGATGACAATCTTTTTGCATTTATGATTAACAGTAGGCAAAAAAGTATCCACTTCCGGTTTGACATGTGTAACCTATAACCTCCTGTTCTAGTCAAGTGAAGACCGAATACAGTCACATGACTATGGTAGTTGTGCTTCGAGCACAGGCAATGACATCACTTCCAGTTTTTGTTCTAGTGACGGCAAAATTTTTTTTGAGAGGAGGAGGGCAATGTTGTCAATTTTGAATGCTTGTAAGTCTCTTCAAAGCCTGGTATGCTATACTGATTTATTTTTCAAATAATATATTCAATGAAAAAAAATAATATTTTAAAGGACACAATTTTTTTTCATTGCATGAAATATGGTCCGGCAATGGACAAAAAGGCTTGAAAACTTTGCAAGTTGAGGGAGTATTGTGGTAATGTTGAAGCTACCATGCGGCAAGATCGAAGTCTATTCTATATTATCACATATTCAATAGTCACAGCTTATAGCATTGATGGTTATTTTTCCCCTACTAACAACATGCACATTACAGTCTACCCTAATATACCGTTGTTGTTAACATCCACGAACACCAAGGCGCAGGTAACTCTTGTCCTATATATCTCAAGAATTCACGTAACAATAAACTACTATAGTACGACAATAGTAGCCAAAAACAAAGTAATTTAAATGGTTAATTCTTTTCTGGGTGTTGTGTCCTCATTAATCTTAACGTCACCTTCCGTGATATCAAACATAATTCTGAAAACCAAGAATCCAAATTATGATTCATTTTTTTTGTTAATTTCTAGAAACGTTCAGACCACTAATGTGTGGAATTCTACCTGGAAACCATACTTTCAAAACTTGTTTCAAGTTGAATAGGCATTTTCAATAATTTGATTTCATAAATATTCGATTCAAATTTTGATAAATTTCCTGAAATGTACTATTTCAATTAATAATGCGTTTAACGTAAGAAACATATTCAATATTTGGATTCTGATTTTTTGCAAAATTTTCTGAAAGTCTTACAGACAACTTATTTTCGGAACCATACTTTTAGTATATGTTTTAATATTTGATAAAATCTTTTCCACAAATTGAATTGATATTTTGTCAAAATTATCAATGACCAATTAATTTGTTTAGTTCTAATTAGCAACCATAGATTTGAAATTGTTTTGAGTAAAACACAATATTTTGGATTTTAATTGGTTTTGTCACGGGGTAAGAAATCAGCTACCAACATGACAAAACAGATCTTTCAATAACTTACATACCTCTCTATCAATGTAACGGGTGCTGTTGCCAGAGCAGGAACTGCCTATCCTTCCGGAACACCTGATGACAATTTCAGTTTCTTTAGAGTTCACAGTGTCAGTGCCTTGATTTTGAAGGCGATTTTGGATGTCTAAGTGTTCTCGTTTTGGTCGTGTGTTTTGACTTCGATTTCTGTAATTTCCAGCCCTTTGTTCCTTCGGTATACTAATTCAGTTGTTTCCTGTAATCGGAGTCCAACATTTGTCACCCAATTTTGGCACATTTAAAAAAAATCTTAAAGACCAGTTATATTTTGGAATATTCTACCTAACATTGTTGAATTTATATTACTAAAAACAAATGAATATCGATAATTCAATTTCAACAGTTGTAGGAAAATTAACATCCTACATCTATAACAACTGTTTTCTGTGTCAAACGTATTAGAATCCTATTTGTTTCTGATAGTCATTACTCTAGTTAAAATACCAAAAATAACATTCTGTAAATGGCTGTTTGACAACCTGTCTATTCAATGGGGATAACATTAAAATATTCAGAAAAAAAATGTTTAAGTAAGAAAAGCATAAAAAAGTTCAAATGCCTAAACCAGAAGAATAAATTCACATACATGTATAAACACTTAAATAAATGTATTTCAGATTAGCTAAATACTACTACTGCTTAGGGGACGAACATTTGATTTTCATGAGAGGGCCTGGGCGATTTTGCATGGAAAAATTTATTTATTTTCACGAAAATCTCGAACAATATATTTATTTTCTGCAAATTTCCCATCAAATAATTTATTTGCAACAAAAAATTTATTTTTCAAATGGAGATTAAATTTTAAATTTTCATGACAAGTAGGATCAAAATAATTATTTCACTGGCATCAATATTAAAGAATTTCCTTAGAAAATTGCCCAAGCCCCCCATTCAAATGGTTTCCCCCTTATGTGATAAAGATATCGATATGGTGTGATCACTTGTACTGTATGCGAAATATTTGCTTAAAAAATCATTTTACTTACCGCTAAACATTACATGTCACATTATTACTCTATATTTTAGTGGAACAATATTTCTCTTTCGATTGCATAAAAATATCTAGTTTCAAACAAAGGACAAAGGTAGGAACTCATATAGGGCTGATGCTGATGTAGCAGAGGTCTTTTTAATTTTAAATTCATTATGCAAGAGATAAGATGAGGGAAATCATCAAATTAAAAATTATAAAGGAGAATGTTAGATTTTGCTGTTTTCTTATCTTTGCCAAATGTTTACGAATGTACAATAACTTAATACCGAAATTACTGTAAATTTAATTTCTGCATATGGCCATTTCGATAGCTAATGTATCATTAGTGCAGATAAAAGCTAAATATTTGGAAAACCATTAATTCAACTGACAGAGATCACTTAACCAATATTATCTAAACGGAAAGCCAAAATCCAAAATCAACTAAGGACAGAGCCTTGCATAAGCGATTCAACAAAATTAACAAAAAATTAGATATTGCAAGTTTTCCAATATGCAAGTATAAATTGGCGATAATGGTGCACTGCAATAATAGTTATTCATTGAAAAAACTGAATAATGAATACTTTTTCTAAAGTCTTACCAAGAAAAAACGTCCTGCCTTCATTGTTATACATGTAATGGTGTATATAATTAATAAAAAAATATCTAGGAAAAACGTATTCGTAAATTGATTTTCATGGGATCGAGGTCTCTTAGAACTATGTAAAAATGGAATGTTAATTTCGTAAACATTAAAAGGGCAACTGGTACACACATAGAACAAATTCCAATTAATATTTGTCTTGTTACCAATGGTGGTCACGTTGTTAACCAGGTGATATATTTCGGACTTTTGATGTCCTAAATTACATCAGAATTAGGACATAAGGTTAAAAAGTAACCACAAGAATTTGGCCAAACTGACCAATCCCGAGACAAGGTCTCAAGTATGCTTTATCAGTCAGGGTGTGTAAACAAATACCCACAATAAAATGGACGGTCCATTTCATTTAAACTTTCAAGAAATTCTAAAAAGAATTGACAATTTCAATTTTGAATTTTTTGATTCGGTGTTTACTGAAGTTATATAAACAGGGGTTGTAATTTTTAATGTGTTTAATTTCTTTAAATTTGCCCATTGGATTCTCCATATAACTTTGATAGATTTTAAATAGAAACCGAAGAGTTACCCGTATACATTAGACGAGGGTATAGCCCCTCTCCCTTTAGTCCAGAGTACGACCAAAATTAGAGATGAAAACCAAAGTCCAATTTTATTTATTTATTTTTTTTAATTTCGAAATTTGAAGTACAAGTCCAAAATGCTTCGACTTTCAATGGAGTAAATGTACAAATGTACTAAGGTGGTCAAGTCCTAAGTACACCCAAAATAAGGCCAAAGTCCCGAGTCAAAAAAGAGGGGTAATACCCTCCTAGACATGTGTACATATTACCATTTACTTGATGAAATAAATATATGTATAAAGCAGTGAACTAGACATTAGATGTAATTTGTGGCAAATGCCGTGTACACTATATGAAATACACACATTTTGATTACCCACGACACCCGTAGGAACTCAATCACTAATGTTTAAATGTTGTATAACTATGATCGAAACTAGAACAAATCTAGTTCGGGTACAAATGCACAAAAGGCAAATTTAATGTACTTTGGTGAGCACACCCTTTAGAATACAAAATATATACAGTCGAGTTATTTTGATGACGGAATAACAGCTCCATCGCAGTTTAACATGTAACCAATGTTTGTATTTGTACTGCTCTGTAACATGTTTGTATTCTTTTTAAAGTTGCTTTGAGAGAAATAGGCTCAACGTGAAACATGGCTGATAAAATATTATAAATTTGAAAACGGTTTGGTTATGAAATTTCTTTGAGAGTTCCTTACATAGGCCTTGTAGCAATCTCATGTAGTCAGGCTTTTTATCAGCAAATGCATGGTATTGAACAAGATATTTTCAAATTAGAATTTTTTTACCATAGGAGAAAAATAGAATTTGTTAAGCCCAGTCCTTGACTTTTACAAAGAAGCTTAAAAGTGTTTATCAATATTTCTTAGACTTCAAAGTTTCAATACAGGCTGCTATTAACACATATATACCTACTTTTTCATTTATGCAAGATGAACTTTAAAGTCTTTGTAAGTTGTCCCTTCAAAAGTGTACCAAAGATTTTATACCTTTCACTGCACGTACGGTATATTCGAATAAAAGAAACATTTGTTCGTAATTTAAAGTAAACTTTATTTACATTGAATATCTGAAAAGTTCCTTATTAATATAATGACACATTTCATCATCCAAAATGGTCCAGATGTAGGAGGTAAAATTAATTCTATAAAATGTCTAGACAGAAGTTGTCCCCCAAAGACCCTCGAGGGGAGATTTTGCCTTTAATTCTATTTAACCTGTTAACATCGATAATATTTACAAATATTTATATTTACAATTCTAATCTAATGTTGTGATATGTATACAATAAAATTTACCCCCCGCAGTTCTATACACAGGAAGTTCCCGCAGAACAGAGTCAAGTAAAACCCTACCCATTTTTAAGGTACAATAAAAAACTTCGTCTGGAAAATGCTATACACTGTTATTGTCTCTGCGCATTTTGATTTAACTGATCATATCTGCATTATGCAAATACCCCATTCAGCATTGTAATTTACATGTAAATAATTCATATGTAAGGACAAAAAAACCGAAAGAAAAACAAAGAAAAAAAGAAGAAAATCTTACATTTTACACGGGACAAAATAAGGATATGGTGATTGCAGCAGTTTGGGGATAGTAACAAAATTGACGAACATAATTGCCAAGTCCTTAAATACAACGGACAAAACCATCAGAATAATTGTCAACCGCAATGGTCCTGACTTGATACAGGCACTTGAAACAATGGTGGATTCAACTGGTTAATGGCGCAACAAGCTTCCCCTTCCATTGCGGCAGTGTCCGGTAGCAACTCAACAGTAATTCCTATTGAAAGGTCGTAATCAGTGAAAGAAATGTTTGTCGACGATCCTGCATCCATGGTGGAAAATAACTAAGGATGTATCGTTGTTCGATATCTAGTCATGAAAACCGGAATTTGAAATAAGTTAAAAGCTTTGTCCGATACCTTTTGCATTTTGCGAGTAAAATCAATATGTTTAAATCAAATTTATTTAATGACTGAAAACATTTATGTTTTAGAAGTCGCATTTATTTAAGTACTGTAACAATGACTTTCCGATATTTTTGTGTATCTGATTTTTTTTATAAAATATTTTTCTCGATTTTTTATGTAATCAAATTATTTTATAAACAATGAAAGGAAATAAAATAAATGGACACGAGGCAAAGTCTCCACAAATACACAGTAAAACCATGCGAGCAACGGAGCAACGCTTATATTGTTGTTCTTCATCTTTAAGTCACCTTCAACAATGAGATTTGCTCATACCTCAAAGCAAGTTCAAGACGGCCCCAAATGCGGAATTAATGGCTAGATGTAGAACAAAGTTATACCCAGTTTAATTTCCCCCATCGACAAACATAATCAACAGGAATAGTGATCTTACCGATGTTATCAGGCCAAAAGCAGACAATCACAACATAAAAACATCCACAGGGCACTCCTCGATTCAACTGCAAGAAAACTTGGCATAATAAAATCATGAGATATCGGTACTAGAAACATTTGGTCAGAATAAATGGTTTTGAAATTACAAAAGTAAAGATGCCAAAAACTGAAAGTATATAAGTGTATTTATATGAGAAATTCTCTCAAGAGCATAGCAAATACTCCATATCTAAAATACATATAGGACATTAATATCTCTAAAGAACATTTCAACTAGCAGTCTCTCGCTTTTTGTCATCTCCTAAACACAATTATAATATTAACAAAATGTCTCATTCAAATTGAATTTAACTATGCTTTCGGTAACTGAATTTTAGTACAATGGATTTTTACATCTTGTTGTTTGCTCTGTACTCATGTGGAAATGACGTTTTTTGGACAAAACGTAAAAGTTCTGAAAGGTACTAATATAAAATGGTTCCAGTACTAGTAAGTAAATGATTTCATTTGTATGATATTTAAAAATGCACTTTCATATAAGATCAATTAAAAATTTTACATTTATTCTACTTCTACGACCAAAAATGCCAATGATGGAGAAACACAAAAATAACTAGTTTTTCCACATAAGTGGGCCAACAATGGAAACACCATTAAAAATTCGAAATAAACAAGTTGCCGTAACATCATTCAAATTATATTTCATACAATTCATAATATGTAGTCACCGAGTAGTTTTGGAAATCTATGAAATGTGAGAGACTCAACGGTGAAACGTACCCCTTTTACGGATTGCAAACCACAGGAGAGACATACTCCTTTCTTAAATTAAAAGAGCACATAAGAAAAAATCTCTAAAAACATGGCAATTTAACAAAGTTTCAATTGTTGTTCTCCGTCTTGAAGTAACCGTTAGATCTTCAACAGTTAGCTAAACTACATATATCGCATAGAAGGTTCAACTTTAAAAATGTACATTGAACTTGAACTTGGTAATCATTCCTAGCATATATTCCGGGTGCAACCTTAGTCTGATCGACTAGATTCAATATCTTGCGACCAAAAGTAGCGACTACCACTAACGAGATATGACTAAAAACAAAACAATAAAAAAAAATTATAATAATAAAAAAAAAATAAAATAAAATACGACAACAACATAAACTATATGTTTTCTAACGACCAACAAGGAAAACAATTTTTTAAGTTGATTCGATTCAGAGTCCAATGGTAATAACAAAGTATAATTACAATATTAACGGTTATACTATGTACTATAAGTGACAGATTGTATATGCTACAGTACAAATTGGAATCCAGTAGGATCCAGAATCCTCCTAGTGCAACTTGGAATTCTAATTTCTACTGGGACACATTAGAATTCTGATTTGAGCTGGATTTAATCCAGTACAAATTGGAATTCCAATTTTTACTGGGACAAATTAGAATTCTGATTTGTACTGGATTTAATCTAGTATAAATTGGAATTCCAATTTTGAGATATCCCAATTTGTACTAGTAAGATTCTGGATCCTACTAACTTAAATCAAAAGAAACAGCGGTAGAGAAGTATATCAAACATTATTAGTACAAATGTAATATGTCCGTTCCACTGTTTTGGTGATCATTTAATTAAAAGATTACTTTTCGAAAGAATAAGATTAATTATCTAATTGTATAAAAGATAAAGATGTTTTGCTTCGAGCTCTTAAATCTTTGAGAACAATTCGAACTTTTGATCATGGAGGTATTTTATAAGAATTTTTTTTTCGAAAGATGGCATTCTTAAAAACTACTATTCTGAGACTGATACTGATCTTGTTGATTTGAGAAGTTTTTGTTTCCCTGATTTAAATGCAGTAGATGCTGTTCACACATTGTCACGTTTAAAATGTTCATTGGAAGATGGCAGTAAGACAGCCTCAGTTTGTAATTACCCTGACAAAATACAATACTATGCGATGCCCTTGTTGTAAATCAAGAATTCCCTGTTCTACCAAATGTCACAGAGTTCCACCAATTATAACAACAAATGAACAGATATATTATAATTATGTCATTTATCATTTTATTGTTTAGTATTTATGAAAAAAAGGAAATAGGTAAATAAATGAGTTTTTATAAATTAAAAAATATGAAATACATTTTTTCTTAAAACAAACTCAAATCACTCTTTTTCAGGTTTGGATGTTAGTAATATCCAGAATCCTCCTGAACAAAATATCCAGTATAATTCTGGATCATACTAGAAATTCAGTAGGATTCAGAATTCTACTAGTATAAATCAGGATATCTCAATTTCTCCTAGGAGAAATTGGAATTCCAATTTGTACTGGATTAAATCCAGTACAAATCAGAATTCTAATTTGTCCTGGTAGAAATTGGAATTCCAATTTGTACTGAATTAAATCCAGTACAAATCGGAATTCTAATTTATCCAAGTAGAAATTAGAATTCCAATTTGCACTAGGAGGATTCCGGATCCTACTGGATTCCAATTTGTTCTGTAACATATACATTTAATGAAAAGGAACCCTCCTGTCCTTACATTCCGCACCCCCTTGCATCCGAATGATAAATGAGCAATGTAAACAAAAATCGAAATCTTGTTACGATTTTGCAAAGGAGGTTGACGTTGTCTTGCACAAAGTACATGTAAGTCACCGAATAATATATTTCAATGTCTCTCAGAACATAACTCATATTGGTTTTATATGCAAATATTTTGTCTTCTTAAAAGTCGTTGTGAATGCTCTTAAGTTTTGGTCCCCTGAGAAATAAAAAGAAACTTTAAGTCTGGTCTGAAAGCTGTAATTATCGTATGATATCGTATGACCTGATCGAACGACGTAAGGATTTGGTGCCTTTAATCTTACTATAACTGATGACATGATTTTTATTTAAATATGTGTTGATACTTTTCTTTTATAAATATCATGTTTTACTGTGATTATAGGACCTTTCTCAGGATACGGAGTAGGAATAATTGGTTAAAGAATTCCATTAAATGTCTAGAGTAGGAATAATTGGTTAAAGAATTTCATTAAATGTCTAGCAAATATACTTAATTCTACTTGTTTCTGGCGGGAAGAACAATAGAAATCCAACCCTAGTTTAAATGATGTAACTCTTATTTCTTGGTTATTTACCACAGTTGCAAACTACTAATAAAATATTTTCCTAAGGGAAAAATAAAAACATTTTTCAGTTCCTACATTTTGAATTTGCATGTTTAATGCAGATAGTCTAAAGTAAACTTATTATTGCACATGTAATGCAAAAACAAACCGGTATCGATATATAAGTCCGATAGATGTCGATGTCTTTCAATGTAGACCTATAAAAAGGCTATTTTTTGGACATTTTTAAAAACTTATACCAAATTATAATTACCATAATATCATATATAATTCAGATACTAATTTGATTACACTTGTACGAAAATATTGGAATCAAACAATTGTTATTTCCTTAGATTGTCCAATACAAGAAGTTGTATTAATTCCCAGGCAGCCAAAATGTGGTGTCCAGTTCATTTTATCCCCTACCTGAAAACTTGAAAAAAATGTCAAAAGTCCATGCTAGCATTCAAAACTGTATTTTTTTAACCTGGATATTGGATGTTGTCTCCTTGACATTTACCCCCATTCCCTTTCTTTTTCATAATTATAACAATAGATTTAAAAACACTTCGAATTTTTGTTTCCGTCTACATAATATAAATTCATAATAAAAGAAATGGAAAAAAAGTAAAAAATATTTTGAATTTGATCTTTTTATTTTCTCTTCTATGTATGGCACAGTTAGTTTATTCGTACATATCTACTTTGGATACAATTTATGCGAAGTACTTCTCAGCCTGGTTGGATATCTATACGAGGCAAAATTGTCTTTTCACATTCAACAAAGGTTAGTGAATCTCGTAAAATGACAAAATGACAATCTGCAGAAATACAACTTACTGTAATAGATGGTGTCTATATTTTTGTGTTTTGTGTTTTTGACTTTGTGGTAAATTAAGAGACGGAATAAATCACTTTGAATAAATACAATTATTCCGTCCCTTTGCGGCATTAAATTTGCGGGATACTCCAATCCAATGCTGCTTTCCATTAATTTTTTATTTTTTTTTAATGTTTGTATTTTTGCTAACTAGATGGCCGTTTTCTTTGCATGTGACTATTGATTGATAAACTCGGTCAACCACTCAGTTGTTATTATAACATTTAAACGAGTCACTATGTCAGTAGGACATTAAAGTTTACAATTCTATAATGTAAACACTCCGTTGTATGAATATCTAACCAGTAGATTTAACAACCTAGTGTACATGTATTATGCATTCAGTATTTTCAAATATTTGAATTGTGTCCTTTGTAGGTTTTAATATAAATTATCATTTAATCGGATTTGTTTTCAAAACGAAACGAAAAGAATAACTTCTCTAGCCAATATATCATTTATGTAAAAAGACTATATCTTTTCTCACGTGGTTCACCTTGGTATAATATACTTTGAATCTTCGGTTTAAAAATATAAATAGTTTGGACAATCAACTTGGAATATATACAATGTGATAAAGCTTTTTTCTTTTGCTTGCTTCTACCATGTATTTGTAGAAACTGTTTCTTGAGCTTTTACTCCATATCCTATCATTGTTTATTGCAATCAAAACCAGTTTATCACAAAGGAGCTAAATAAGAACTCGTTTTTTTTTCAGAACCATTCTAATATATCATTACAAGCACCCAGTAGAATTACGAAACGAACACAGACGGGCACTTCTCTAATGTAATTTTTAAATATCATAATTGACATGTATGAAAGTCTAACATTATAGTAATTAAATAAAATTATAAATTAAATGACTAAATACTAATATCATGAAATAGTGATAAAATTGTATCTAATTTAGCAAAAAAAAAAAATAATAATAAAATAAAAAAAAACAAAAAAACAAAAAAAAACCAAAAAAAAACAAAAAAAACCCCAAAAAAACAGGAGATTATAAAAATTGTCGATTTTTCGTGTAAACATGTATTCAATTACGTAATTACCGTGTTTCAAGGTAGATACCGTAAATGAAAGCAAAGAAACAATTTATTTTCATTGTTATTGAATCTGGTAGTCATTCTTTTCTCACTTGTTCACAGAAAAAGAAGCCTCCAAAAATCACGTGTACACGGGAAAAACTTCCAAAATTCTATAAAGCACACTTGCGTTTTGTTTGAAGTTTATGAAATCGTGTATTTGGATTTACAGATCGATTGAAAATATCAAAAGGCATTTAGTCTCAATTTGATACTACCACGGGGGGGGGGGGTCACTTCCTATATAAAGGTATATACTGACGTGCCGCTGGAATGGGCCTGTTTTTTGCAGTTGTCGACTATATGAATGGGTAGCAATTTTTGACATCATGTATATAAATGGGTCGTAAATTAACCCCAAATGGCTAGACTCTCTACTGGTTGCTGTAATCAATTAAGTAAATATCATTATTTAATGTTTAAGAACATTCCTGCTGTGAAATTAATGGTTTTCTGACTCCAATTACACAATTTTACCATACAGTTGGGTTGCTTATTTTTGAAAGTTACTATATGAATGGGTCAATATTTTGTTGGGGGAACTATATGAAAGGGGGGATATTTTCAAAATGCTAGCGTCAGGCCTGTACCCAATTCCACCTGAAGTGACCCCCCCCCCCCCCCCCCCCCCCCCCCCCC
>MJUU01029346.1:35521-94480 GCA_002080025.1 Modiolus philippinarum | reverse complement strand
TGTTTGGTTTCTAGTGCTGCTGATGAGAAATCACTTTCCGAAATGGCCATACAGCTCATTAAATAACAAAGTATCGAAGTTGTTGTTATTATTATTATTCTAGTAATGCACATTTAATTAAGTACAATTTTTACGTATTAATCAATACAATTTTGTCTTCACAGGACATTAATCATACAAGTTTTTCCACAGATATCAACCTAAAAAAATCGGGTAGTTTTCCCATATAGTTTTTAAAATTTGTCTGTCCTCTACATGTTAATTACAGTAACCAATAAGATATAAATGGAAGAGCCAAAATCAGCTAAGGACAGAGCTGTGAAAGAGGGAGATACTTCTTAGTTTTAACAAAAATTTTCTAAAATTAAGATATGGCAAGTTTCCAAATAAATTCGGTTTTCGGGCCAATACCACAGTACTGGCTACTGGGTTGGTGAATACCTTCGGGGACTAACAGTTCACCAACAGAGGCATCGGTCCAGTGGTAATAAATAACAAAACACCGAAGTAACTGTGAATTTTGTTTCTGCATATGCACATTTTGACAATTTATGTCTCTTCAAAATGATTGCAGTTGGAGTTAACATATGTGTTATGGCCTCATGTCCATATACTCCACATCCTTTCGTAAAATATTACCCAGTGTAAAACTAACATATTTATCTCAGGAAAGATCTTTTGAACGACAAAGAACAAAAAACCGAAGATGTAACCACTTGTTACACCAAATGAATTAAAGATGCATATAATTTACAGTGCTTTTGATTCTGTCATATTGGTATACGTTTTAAGCGAACGGAGTTGAATACATTCTGCGTTATAGGCAACATAAAATCAATAGGGTATAGGCTTTGCCTGTTGCCCAATCCTTTTCTTTAATGAATAAAAGTTGTTTTATTCTTGAAGTGTTTTGCCCCTTTTTATTGGAAATGATGCTGTGGATTGAACTATTAATAAAGCATTAATTTGTGATAAGTAAAAAATTCTGAGTTACTTAAAGTATGCATATAGAATGATCCTTGCCTTTGGACATGGTGAAATGTGATAGTAAATTCTGTAGAACATGTAATCTATGACATAAAATTCTCTTTTAAATGTTATTTGTATGGTCTAGAATACTTTGACTGTTCTAACTAAAATAATAAGAAAAAGAAGGGAAACGGGGAATGTGTCAAAGAGACAACGACCCAAAGGGGAGCAATAACAACTCAAAGCCAATGTATGTATTGTTGGTTGAATAATCAATTAAAAAATTTTGGCTAAATATTTTTTTTAAATGGTTGATTTAGTACGAACTGCAAAAGTATGTTGATATTTATATCTCGTGCGAGTCCACTAGTCATGTGTTGTAGAGCCATCGCCCGATGCAACGTCTACCGTCAAACAAAATAATAATAATTATAGTAATAATCTGTTGAGCCCAGGTTATCAATGTATTGTTGTTTGTACAAAATGAAGGAACATGGAGTAAATGTATATTGGTCAAATTGTCGTACACCAACCCTGTAACTGTATAAACATGTAGCGCACCACTACCGGGATTGCTAAAGTACCAAGACACAAATTCAGAATAATTTATTTGAATTCTTTAACTAAAAAGCTACCCGTCCAGAAAAATTTGTAAATGTGGTAACAAACAAAATATTGAAAAAAAGCATTATAGTAATTCTATTCCGAGGGCTAAGGCGAGAGTCGATATTTAAAAAAGCGGAGTTTGTAACACAAATTTTATTCATATTTTTAATTCAAATTGTTAATGCAAGATAAAAAATAATAAGTGGAACACATTTATAAAATTCTTCTGGCCAAAAGCTGATGAAATAGCGCTTAGATTACCATTAGACACAACGCATAATTGTCATGTAGTAACAACACGTACAGGTGATATATATACGTCAATCAAATACCTGTAATATTTCCTTTGGCTATATCAAGTGCTAATTGATTATGTTCTAAGGTTAAAACTTTGAAAGAAATCATTTGAAGTACAAAATAAATGTTATTTATATTGTAATATTATGAAGGATATTTTTTAAAGAATACGAGATTCATTTTTGAGAAGAGAGATATACAAATTTTATATCAGAATGAAAACCTGTTTTTCGATTAAAACTTGATATTATTTTGTTCTAAAATGTTTTAATAAAAAATTGGAATGAAAGTTTCATGATCAGAAGTATTTTGGCAATATTTTTGTTATAATAAAATTGTTTGGAGGGTAAAATAGGTTTGGTGATAGTAAGTTATTGCTGTTACATGCTAATTACACGTCACCTGAACATGTACGTCTTACACATCTATAAAGAATTTTCTAAATAGAAATTGTCCGTTTACATAATTCCATTTTTACACTGATGTTAACATCGTGACCTATCTAAATCCAGACAATAGCCCCGGGCCATATAAAGTTAGTATTTTTAGAATTAACTTTATGTATGACTAATCACACAATTTGTACTACAGTACATAGACATGGTCATAGATATGGCTAGCGAAATTATCCAAAATGCAGAGAAACCCGATTTTCTTCAGCAAAACCTGCAAAACATGGTTTTGCTGTCTGAACACCTACATTCACGTTTCGTTTAAAGGAATCCTATATTTCACACACTCAATTGAGTTTCCTACAAACGTGAATTTCCTCCAAGAAATACATACAAAGCTCAGCATCAAATGTGCTTCCCAAGCAAATCATTGGTTTTCAACAGTAAATCAAAGCTTTCGTAAGGGAAACCTGGTTTTCCTGCATGCAAACCCTAATTTTCTGTGGCAAATGGCAGTTTTCATTTAAAATAACAAAGAACGCTGAGTGGCCTATTAATTTCATAGGCCCCATGTTTTATGAAACAAAAGTGGGTTTAAGTAGTATTGGCAGTGGGCAGCACATCAGAAATTTAGATTCTACATTTATTGGCGTAGGTGTATTCAACCCATCCCAAAAAACTTGTTATATTTGACATGTCTCAAGATAATTTTTGACTGGTTATATAGAGAAAAAGTGGCGGGAAAGTTTTCCCGTACTTTTTACTGTGCAACGTTACTAAATTTTGGACGCTGATAACTCAAAAAGGCAAAATAATAAAGAACTTTTATCTTTCAAAATGACATTTTCTTGGTTAGTAGATTATATTGGAAAGAGCCACAATGTATAACAGTCTGACTCAATATAGAAGATCACATGTATAAAATATTCAAACATAGATATCACATTGAAAATCGTCCATATTTTGCTGTGTAATTTGATTGCCTTCTATAACAAACTCCATTCGCTAAAGGAAACCCCAGGTTATCATAAGAAATTCAATGGACTCTTGTCGTTCTATATAATCTTTCAGCAAAAAATACAATTTGCTACAGGAAACTGAGTTAAGTTCAGAAAGTCCTCTAGAGGAAAAGATTGTTTCTCTAAAAAGAACCCCTGTTTGCCGAAGGAAAGTTGGATTTAGCTTCAGAAACTCGTTGAATGGTAAGCTTTATATGTATTTCTACCAGAAACTCTCATTTCTGTAGGAAACTAGAGCTTAGTCCAAAAAACCTAGGTTTCCAGAGAGCAGAACCTGGTTTGCTGAGAAAATACGGGTCTTCTGTGCATTTTTGTTAATTTTGCATGCAATACATTCAGTATAAAGTTCTACTGTACGTGACGTTCACTGGACCCCGTAACTCCAACCATTCAATAATCAATGAAGGGATATGGAATAAATGCACATGAGACAAAGTCTCTACAAATACATGATATTTACAAGCAATGGAACAACGCTTTCAGTCTTCTTCATCTTGAGGTCACCTTCAACAATGAGCTTAGCTCATACCTCACAGTAAGTTCAAGACGGCTCCTTGAACCGGTTTTTAGCAGAATTCAATGCTAGAAGTGGAGCTTCGCTACATAAATCTTTTTTCATGGATGCGGGATCGTCCACAAACATAAAATTAACTGGCAAATATTTTACGAGAGGAAATGGAGTAAATGAACATGAGGATAAAAGCCATTTTTGTCTACTATTCTCTCCACTATAAGAGTGTGGATTAAAACGACTAAATTAATCAGGTTAAGGACCCTCCCACTTGTTCAAATTAAATATAATAAGTGGTTTAACTCACTGAATAGTAATATCATTGATCATATGCCATTGTTTTTTTTAGAATGGTAGACGTAGAATTAACATCTTGCTTTATTCCATAAAAAATCTTATATATTGTCAATGAATATACCAATCCTCGCAGCAAATATACTACGGATAAAATATTTTTGGACAATTTACTAATCGAGTTTTTAGGGTTGATCAATTCTGATTAATTTAGGCATTCCGACGGGTAATCATTGTAAACGGACTTATTCGTTTTCATTTGAGTACTTAAGAATTATCTGCGTGGGATTAATAATGCGCATATTAGGCCGAAACAAAATTCACAGTAACTTCGGTATTTAGTTATTTGTTACCACTGGGTCGATGCCTCTGCTGGTGGACTGTTAGTCCCTGGGGTATTCACCAGCCCAGTAGTCAGTACTTTGGTGCTGACCCGAAAGCCGATTCTATTTGGAACCTTACAATATCTAAATTTTTATAAAACTTGCTGACAACTAAGGAGTATCTCCCTCATGCAAAGCTCTTTCCTTAACTGATTTTTGGCTTGACATTTAGATCATATTGGTTTTTGCTCTCTATCAGATTTTAAATATCCTTGAGTTTATGGTCTTCCAAACGTTTAGATTTTATCTGCACTGAAGAGACATAAGTTGTCGAAATGCGCATATGCAGAAACAAAATTCACAGTAACTTCGGTATTAAGTTATTTCGGAAATGATGGGTGATGTGTGATTTAAGTTATACTGTCGGCAAACTTAGTCTCATTGACAACGGAGTTTATTCGCTTAGATCTATGTTACAAACATGAAAATTTTACCTTGCGTGTTATAGAAATTTACTGTTTTATCAAAATTCTAACCACTTAAAATACTGAGGCTTCATTCCGTGTATGGCACTCGTACTAGATTTGGCTTCCTATTTCGATATTTTTGGAAATGAGTACTTCTTTCTGGACTATTTTTGGATTATGGCTTTCCATATTATTTGATTTTAATGCTGCTGATGAGAGGTTACTTATTGAAACACGTGTACAGCATAACGAAATTTACTGTTATTTATGCAACTTCGGTATTTTTTGTATTTACAACATATTATAAGCATATTAATATCTATTTTACGAGAGGATATGGAGTAAATGATCATTAGACCATTACACATATGTTAACTCCAACTGTCTGTATGCTGCATTGACAGAAATGCAAAGTATTTAAAATTAAGCAATGAATTTGAAGGCATATCAACAATAAATGTTTAGAGCAAGCCTAAAGCATGGTGAGTTGCAATTGCATTTTGCACACGGTACTAATTTTGAACTCTTAAAAGTGTACTGACCGTTCAGGAATTTAAAGGACACAAACAACTCGTATTATTACGAAATCCTTGACCTTTATCTCTTCATTTATTCTTTTATTAAAAAGGAATAAAATTAAATTCAACCCCGTCTTTACATTATTCAATATACATTCAGACATAAACGTATGCCAACTTGTGACCATTAATGTTAAAACGGTCTTTCTTTGAAAAATTCTCACGAATTTATTTCTGGGCCTTGACATACATTAAGACCTTAATTTACACTCGGTAATTATTTTATTATTTTGATTAAATGGAGCTTCAAAAAGTACTGTGGATATATAGTACATTATAACGTCACATTGTTTTACATTTACACGATTTAAATTCTCATCACCAACTTAAGTCTTAACTGTAGTTAGAAACTGCAAGTCAGTCTTTTTTTAATGATGTGAATTTTATAAAAATCGTTTAAGAAATGAATTCCTGAGATTAAAAAAATATAAAATGAACTGGAAAAATCTCAATGGTTGACAGGTTCAAATATATAAGATGTGAAAAGGGAGTGGGGGCTCGCCTAAAATAAATGTGAATTGTATACAAAAGCAAATTTGAAACCTTTGTTTGCAAATTTATTTTATCATTTTTTTGCGCAAACCTATAAATAAACAGTGTTTACTAAATTATAGGGAAACGGGGCAGATAAAGGGGAGGTTTGGATACCCATTAACTAGTTAAACCCTTCCACTGCCTTTTGCTGGTGCCGGTACCAAGTCCGGCTGTCCCGAGTTCCTATCATTGCTTACGTTTGTCTTTTGTCTTATTTGTGTTTTTCCTAAGTAGTTCCTTAGCAGATTGTGGCATGTAATTATAATATTCAGCCATTATAGGTGTTTCCTGTTGTTCCTTTTATTTTATTCGAAAAACTTTTGTGCAATGAAGCGGAATACCTATGAAGTTTTGATAATCTACTTTCAGACAGACTAAAAAGGGCTGTCTTAGTATGTATGTTTGATTTCGACTTAACCCTTTGAATTAAAGCGTAATATTGCAAATGTCGGACAATTCTTTAAAATCTCAATATACATGTATATTCCAATTTAGAGATGTAAACCTGCTTTTGATAGTATGACATTCCTTGATGTAAACATATATTCGGAAAACTGCCATGTAATATGAGTTGTCATGGAAATTGACAACGCCTTTACATGTAAACAACATGGTGGAATTAATAAATATTATTTTTTCTGAGATTTCATTTCACCAGGGCTGTTCATCGGAATATAAATGTAATCCAGGTTACAAACGGCGTAAATAGAGTAACATCCCCGGATGTTAATTATATTTCCTCAGGAAATATAACTGAACATCCAGGGTACGTCGCGCTAAACTGAAAACGGCAACATATAATTAACATTAATAAGGAAATTAAGCATCGGTGACACTTAGTTACTAACGACAGAAACCTCAAGATCTTCATCTTTTTTGGACTTGCATCTCAAATTTGACGAAAATAGTCATCTCAGTACTAAAATTTACGACAAAGGGGGCGATTTTGATTTCAAGATTATCAATTTCCTGACATGAACAGTAATATGTTTAAGGAGCGTATGTTTCACAGTTGATTGGTACCGCGAGAGCTACCACAAAAATATAAAGACTTTTTCAATAGACATAGTTATCTCCGTGATCGCCTAAGTAATCAAAGCTTCAAAACAGTCCGTCTCATACGATAATTAAAAGAATTCTTTTTATAGATATCAGTCCCTGGTGGAAGAATTTTAAGTTTCGGTCCAAACTCTGATTCAAGATTCTTTTTTACTAAATATTGCGATGATCATTTTTAACTGTCTTCAACCTTTCAATTGCAATTGCTTTTGAGTGGCTGCATGCCGGACACTACCGCAAAGGTTTGTCAACTTTTGACATTCTTTTAATGGTAAAAAGATCGTTCTTCATAAAATTCAAAAGAACTCATTTCTGGACCTATTTTCATAAAAAGAAGTTTGACGTGCATTAACAGCTAATTCTATACTCCATTATTATTTTAATATGTTGATTTAAATAACAAAATTCCGACGTTACTGTTAATTTATTTTCTGCATACGCGCATTTCGACAACTTATGACTCAGTGTAGATCAAACCAAAGTCTATTAACCGAAAAACGCGTAAAAGCTGATAGAGAACAAATAACCAAAATGATCAAAATAGAAAAGCCAAAATTCAGCGAAGGACAGAGCTATGCATGAGGGAGATACTCCTTAGTTTTTAACAAAATTTTGTAAAATTTGGATTCAAAAGTTTCAATATAATCGGTTTTCGGGTCAGCACCGAAGAACTAACTACTGGGTTGGTGAATACCGTCGGGGACTGACAGGCCACCAACAGAGGCATCGGCCCAGTGGTAATAAATAACAAATTACCGAAGTTACTGTTAATATATTTTCTGTATATGCGCATTTCAACAACTTATGTCTCATCAGTGCAGATCAAACCAAAATATTTAGAAGTCAATAAACCAAAAACGTGTTAAAGCTGATAGAGAACAAATAACCAAAAGGATCTAAATAGGAAAGCCAAAATTCAGCTGAGGACAGACCTATGCATGAGGGAGATAATCCTTAATTTTGAACAAAATTTTGTAAAATTTTGATATTGCAAGTTTCAATACAATCGGTTTTTGGGTCATCACCGAAGTACTGACTACTGGGATGGTGAATACCCTCGGGGACTACCAGTCCACCAGCAGATGCATCGACCCAGTGTTAATAAATACCAAAATACCTAAATTACTGTTAATTTGTTTTCTGCATTCCGACAACTTATGTCTCATTAGTGCAGATCAATCCAAAACATTTGAAAAACGTGTTAAAGATGATACAGAAAAAATAACAAAAAGGATCGGCCCAGTGATAATAAATAACAAAATACCGAAGTTACTTTTAATTTATTTTCTGCATTTCGACAACTTATGTCTCCTTAGTGCAAATTAAACCAAAACATTTGAAAGTCCATTAACTGAAAAACGTGTTAAAGATAATAGAGAAAAAATAACAAAAAGGATCTAAGTATGCATGAGGGAGATACTCCTTAGTTTTAAACAAAATTTTGTAAATATGAAAAAGAAAGGAAATGGGGTAAATGTCAAGGAAACAAACTTAGATATTGCAAGTTTCAATACAATCGGGTTTCGGTTCAGCGCCGAAGTACTGACTACTGAGTTGGTGAATACCCTCGGGGACTAACGGTCAACCAGAAGAGGCATCGGCCCAGTGGTAATAAATAACAAAATACCGAAGTTACTTCAAATACTTTTTCGAAAAGCATGGTGGATATATAGTACATTGTGATATTAGATTGCTTCACATGTATATGATGTTTCTGTTTAAATTTTGACACTAGGAAAACTTCTAATCGCAAACTGAAGTCTAAACTGTAGTTAGAAACTGCGAGTCAATCTCTTTTTAATGATGTTAATTTTATGAAAATCGTTTGTCCGAAGTTTTGACAATATATTTTCAGACAGACTAAAAATAATGGACCGACTTAGTACAACCGAGGTCTGATTTCGACTAAAACCGTATTTTACCAAAACATATAATTTTTGAAACTGCAAATGCCGGACAATTGTACAAAATTTCAATATACTATAAACTATGATGCAACAAGTTATAGAATGAAGCATAACAAAAAAGAGTGAGTGTTACTGCACTAAAATGTTCAATCAACTTTTACATCTAGCAGCTGTTATGGTTTTTGTTACAAAGTGTTACTCACAATGTGTGTGCATTTTATAATGAAGCTGTGTTTCAGCAGTGTTATAGAAATGTAAATAAAAGTGACAACAAAAGTCCGAAGCCATTAGAGGGAAAGACCGGGAAGGAAAATTCGTAAAAAACACAGAACAGTTAAGGCAAGCCGTCATATTCCCGACTTGGAACGGGAATTTTATAAATAAAATGGTGGGTTAAATTAGGTTTAATGATGTCTTATATACAGCCAACAACAAGTTGCTTACTTCTTAATTGTTCTCTAACAGTCAGACATTGTATTAAATGTAACCACCGGAATGGTCTGCACTTATATGTATTGTTATTATCGTATTATACTGTTGCATTTTTCTTTCACTTAAAATTCAATCAGACTATAACATGGACTGTTTAGAAAATGGCGTTTCTTTTGCAGGTGATCTTAGAGTTAGCCAACAACCTTAAAAACAATTGTTTTACACTTGTTCATAACCGAATATCACAAATATATTTGGGAAGACTTGTACTTGAACGGTACGAGAAAATTTCATAACCGATATGTGCAAACCTGACTTATATTCTTTGAAAGACTTAACCCTTTGAGCAAAACAACATATTTTTGAAAAGAAATGTCGCATAACCAAATTCAAAAGGCATTCATTTGCCAGCTGTAATATCATAATAATTTCTTGACGATACATAGAGAACAATCAGACGCTCTCTAGAGTCTGTATCGTTCACGATTTCCATGGCTTAAACAAATAACAAATTTTTATAAAAAATGATTACATTTTGTAAAATTTTTGCCAAAAAGAGTTAAATCTAGTGTGAATTCCTCATTGCAACATCAATAAAAAAGTATTAGCATTCTGCCCATATATATTTCAGCCATTGCACACACACACACACACACACACACACACACACACACACACACGATAACAATGAATTACTCCCTCCCTATAAAATTATAAAATAAAGTTTTTTTTGTATGGAGTTTATTGTACAAAATCAAGACATGATATTGAATTTTGTCATGTCTAGTGTGATGTGTACTAGAACTCTACTCTATTTTATTCAATGACTATGCAGACAGATGGGCATGCTTGATTACATCCGTTGTCATTGTGTTGCTGACTGGAACGCATGTTGATTTGGTTTAGAGTGTTTCATTGGTTCAGGATATAAATGTTTGGTAATCATAATAATGTGACTTACTATGAAGTTTAAGTGTTTGCTCATTGTTGTAGGCATTGTTGTGACTTCAAGATTGAGAACAACAATATAAGCATTGTTTAATTTACTTAATATTACCATGTATTTGTAGGGATTTTGTCCCATGTACATTTTCTCCATATTCATTTATTTGTTAATTTCTATCATATCTTAACAAACTAAGTATATGTCCCTGGGATAATTTTAGGAGACGTCAATTAAAAATTGTGCACAAATTTCAGCACATTTATCACATTTGTTTCCGAGTTTTTCTTGCTTGACTCATTGTGGTATTTAAAAAATTAATGTTTTATTTTTTGCGATTGTCATAAAAAAAGTAATACCTGCGTTCTCCTTTTCTTTACTGAAGCATTGATGCATCAGACCCATGGGAAATTAACTGCTTTAGTTTATAATGTAAACTGTATGAATAGGAAAAAAGTTTGAATGCTGTTTGAGGAAGATTGTTCAAGGAGATCGTTTGAAAATATCTGAACGCAACAAGTCAGAGAGCAATCTTTTGAACTAAAGACAAAGACATGGTTTATGTTTCTATGCTACGACAAACAAAGTGAACCTAATTATACTTTTAAGTGAAACCTGTTCAGTATAAGTGCTCATGACGACTAAGACGGGTATCTAATAAAACAATATGGTGTTTATAAGGTGGCTGATATGGAGACACGAACTAATAATAAAAGTAGATAATGGTAAGAAAAATATAACAGAACCCTCTGACCAAAAGAAAACTGAAGGGCGTTGTCATGGTAACATGATTTATCAGTTGGGACCAATCGGAAGTAGCTTTTGAGCACAACTCTGTCAACTGGATCCACACCAGAATATAAACTTCTCTTAGGAAAGCTATACGAAAAGCACGGGAGACAGGTGGTCAAAGTTCTTTCTCATGCAAATATTAAAGCATTGCAACAGCCCTACGTGCACATGTAGAAAAGAAAATCTGTACTTAGTAGTGTAATCCTTGCTTTCATTGTACTTAGTAGTGTAATCCTTGCTTTCATTGTACTTAGTAGTGTAATCCTTGCTTTCATTGTACTAAGTAGTGTAATCCTTGAATTCATTGTACTTAGTAGTGTAATCCTTGAATTCATTGTACTTAGTAGTGTAATCCTTGCTTTCATTGTACTTAGTAGTGTAATCCTTGAATTCATTGTACTTAGTAGTGTAATCCTTGCTTTCATTGTACTTAGTAGTGTAATCCGTGCTTTCGTTGTACTTAGTAGTGTAATCCTTGCTTTCATTGTACTTAGTAGTGTAACACTTGCTTTCATTGTACTTAGTAGTGTAATCCTTGCTTTCATTGTACTTAGTAGTGAAATCCTTGCTTTCATGGATTTCTGTTACGGGTGCTTGCAAATTAGAAAAAAAAAACATTGATTTTAAGTTTTCAGTTTATTAATCGCAAATTTGTTAAATGGGGTATTGATTGAAAATCTTATTAGAAGTGTTCATTTTTACTTTGACGTTACTTTTCTAATATATTTATACTGAAAAAAAAGTTTATGACAGTTTTTTGCACAAGTTATGATATGTTATTCTACTATATTTTGTTAAAACTATATACTAAAATTATAGTTAAAAATACAAGTAATAAATTGTATGATTAATTGTACCTATTATGATTTGTACAAAATGATAATTTGTACACAACATCACATCAAATTATGCGCATATGCATAAAATAAATTGATAGTAACTCGGTATTTTGTTATTTATTACCACTTGGCCGATGCCTCTGTAGGTGGATTTCAAGTCCCCGAGGGTTTTATCAACTCAGTAGTCAGTACTTCGGTGCTGAACCGAAAAACGATTTTATTAAAACTTGCAATATCTAAATTTTACAAAATTTTGTTTAAAGCTAAGGAGTGTCTGCCTCAAGCATAGCTCTTTCCTTAGCTATTGAACGCCAAATTAATATATATTCAATAATTATACCTATCTTCAAATAATTGAAGATAGGTCTAATTCAATTGCACCTATCTTCAAATTAAGTAAGATATCTTTAATCTAATTAGAGATATATTCAATTCAATTAAAGATAGGTTCAAATAAGCAGAATTAAACCTATCTTTAATTGAATTAAAGAAATCTCTAATTGAAGTAAAGATATCTTTAATTCATTTGAAGATATAAGTATTATTGAATTAAACCTATCTTCAATTCATTTGAAGTTATGTCTAATTGAATTCAAACTATTTTCAATT
The DNA here is from genome assembly GCA_002080025.1 of Modiolus philippinarum. Lineage (NCBI taxonomy): Eukaryota > Metazoa > Mollusca > Bivalvia > Mytilida > Modiolidae > Modiolus > Modiolus philippinarum. The sequence goes on along the minus strand of MJUU01029346.1, from coordinate 81,909 downwards.
CATTTGAAGATATGTGTAATTATTGTGTTAATATATGTTAATTTTGCGTAGTATGAACGCCACATAAAAGTATATTCAAATAATTATACTTGAAGATGGTTCTAATTCTTTTAAAGATAGGTGCAATTCATTTGAACCTATCTTCAAATCATGAAGGGAAATTAAACCTTTTATTAACTGAATTAAAGATATCATTTGAAGATAGGTACAATTGAATTAAACCTATCTTTGATTCATTTGAAGATAGGTCTAAATGAATTAAACCTATCTTTATTTCATTTAAAGATAGGTGTAATTGAATTAAACCTATCTTCAATTCATTTAAAGATAGGTATAAATGCAACATCTCCATAATTCATTTGAAGATAGGTGCAATTCAATTGAAGATAGGTGTAATTCATTCAAAGATAGATTCAATTCATTTGGATATATCTTCAATTCAATTATACCTATCTTTAAATATTTGAAGATAGGTACAATTCATTTAAAGGTAGGTTTAATTGAATTGCACCTACCTTCAATTTTATTGAACCTATCCTTAAATAAATTAAACCTATCTTTAATTATTTGAAGATGGGTATAATTATTTGAATATATGTTAATTTGGCTTTTCACTTAGCTGAATTTGGCTTCTCTATTTAGATCCTTTTGGATATTTGTTCTCTATCAGCTTACATGTTTTTTTTTGGTTAATGGACTTCCAAATGTTTTTATTTGATCTGGACTGATGTGACATAAGTTGTCGCTATTGTAAATTTTGTTTGTAATAATTTATATTGCCTCTTGTACACAGGGTGTCTGAGGATAATAAAGTATTTGTCTTTGTCTTGTCTTTGTCAGTTTGTGCATATGCAGAAAATAGATTAATAGTAACATCGGTATTTTTTTTTATTAAGATAACAAAACTATCACAATTTTAGGGGAAAATACCGTTCACTATCCCTACTTTGTAAATCTTTTTTAAAAAAACCGCACTGTGAGTTTTTATGAAGAATATCTTATGGAGAAAAAAGAACGCATCTTTTTATTGAATTTCGAGAATGGTCAGACCGTCAAACTGTTCAGTCTTTATGAGGGCTTTTGTGTAAAACTGAAAAAACTCTTACTCCTGACTGAAAGATGGTACATTATATCTTCTTGGAATAAAGTAAAATAGCAGAAATCGTGTTAAATATTTGTATTGCCAATTTGTCCTATCATGAAATTTACACTGACTGTCATGGTAATGATATAGGGCTAAATTTTGACGCAAACCAGTTTAGTTAAAAATATCAAACCATGAAAACTGTCATTTTCCTTTTGTTATGAAAGCTATACTCATTACACATCACGTCTTAAATAAGGCCCTTTTTATTCTACGCAACAACCATGAAGACCTTACTACGACCTGCCAGATTTAAAGGTCGTGGTACATTCGGCCATACCATGATCATACCACAATCACACCACGGCTCGACTACTTTCTCATAAAGATTTATCAGCGACTTCACTTTGAACATCACGCCCTTGCTGTGGCCTCATCATGACTATACCGACTGTACCAAATTCTTATAATGCTTCCATCGCCACTTAACTACGATTTTATCGAGGTAATACAATTCTACCAAGTTAGTATAAATACTTAACAACACTCAATTTACCTATATAAAATACATTGGTCAGAATTAGAGATAAAGATTGATTTTGGACTAACGTCTCGTATTTGACGAAAAGGTCATGTCAGTACTAATACTTACAAAGCAGTTTAAAACTTCAATGTCAAAACTTTCTATTCTTCTATTATTCCTACTTTTCGTGTTTATGGAGTAGATTCGTCACGCGAGAGCTAGAACCAATTATTTGTACTTTCTCATTTCCTATAGTTATCTCCGTGACCATCTTAAAAAAATCGTCTTGTACGATCATTAAAAAGTTCTTCGAAAAATATTAGTCCCTAGAAAAAAATGGTCAGTTTTTTTTATATTTATGACATGAATGAACATTTCTTTTCATTTTTTTTTCAACCTTGGAAAAGCAACTCCTGTTGAATTACTACAGGACACTACAGTATATAAAGGTGAAGTTTGGAGCGCCATAAACCTGTTAAATACATCATTTATTTCGAAGTGCTTGTGTACGACCATTGGGGTTGCAATTTTTCCCGTTTTTTTTCTTCTTTTTTTTGGTCCTGTGTAATCTTCTTTGCCCTTCAGTTAAGTTTAGTTTTATTAAAACCTGAGAGAGACCGTAAAAGGCAAAACTGCAGTATAAGCCCGCTATCATTGTATCTTAGGAGTGAAGCACGTCCCTTCAGATCCCATACAGTGAATGTCAAATCGCTACATTCCATTAAATATGCAAATTAACTAATTAACTACTCCCTCTTATATGGTAATCCATAAACTTTAACACTACTTCCAAGCGTCAAGATAAATGGTGTGAGAGTGGTGGGAAGCGCAAAAAAAAAACTTATGCAGTTTGGAAACCCAGTTTCGTCGGTAAGAAAGGTGTTTGGCTGGTCGTTTGAGCAAAATTATGGCATATAGAGAGACACCGGCAAAATTTCTTGGTTTCACTTTCCCATTTTTGAAGTCAAATGATCTTGCGAAATTTAGCAGCTTTAAATACGTTGTAGTTTACCAGCCGATATTTAATTTTCCTCCATATACAGGCGTGACTTTATCGTAGTAAAGTCGTGATAAAGTCGGCATGAACGTAGCAAAATTGCATTAAGGTCTTCTATACCGTATTTCAATCGTGCCATGATCGTGGCAAAAGCATTGAACAGTAGTAGTATTAGCACAAGTACCGAGCGAGTGCGATATCACTACGACCAGATTTGGCCACAATCACACTGCAATTCCCACAGGGTCCAATGTTAAACCTAATTTCCGCGCTGGCGGCCATGTTTTTTATCGGATCGGAACGAAGTGAGCAATCTTTGTTAGGGACCTTTAGTACATAATTCCTGTAAAGTTTTGTTGAATTTGCTTCAGCGATTTCAGAGAAAGATGAAAATGTGATTTTCCCATAGGGTCAAATGTTAAACTATGTTCCGTGCTGGCGGCCATGTTTTTTATCGGTTTGGAACGAAATGAGCAATCTTCATAACGAACCTTAAGTACAGCATTCCTGTAAAGTTTGGTTGAATTTGCTTCAGTGGTTTCAGAGAAGATGAAAATGTGATTTTTCCCATAGGGTCTAATGTTAAACCTAAGTTCAGCGCTGGCGGCCATGTTTTTTTTATCGGATCGGAACGAAATGAGCAATCTTTGTAAAGGACCTATAGTACATCATTCCTGTAAAGTCTGGTTGAATTTGCTTCAGTGGTTTCAGAGGAGAAGATGAAAATGTGATTTTCCCTTAGGTCCAATGTTAAACAAAGTTCTGTGCTGGCGGCCATGTTTTTTATTGGATCCAAATGAAATGAGCAATCTTTGTTAAGGACCTTTAGTACATCATTCCTGTAAAGTTTGGTTAAATCGTTTCAGCGGTTTCAGAAAAGAAGATGAAAATAGGGTCCAATGTTAAACCTAAGTTCCGCGCTGGCGGTCATGTAGTTTATCGGATCCAAATGAAATGAGCAATCTTTGTTAAGGATCTTTAGTACATCATTCCTGTAAAGTTTGGTTGAATTTGCTTCAGCGGTTTCAGAGGAAAAGATGAAAATGTGATTTTCCCATAGGGTCCAATGTTAAACCTAAGTTCCGCGCTGGCGGCCATGTTTTTTATCGGATCCAAAAGAAATGAGCAATCTTTGTTAAGGATCTTTAGTACATCATTCCTGAAAAGTTTGGTTGAATTTTCTTCTGTGGTTTCGGAGGAGAAGATGAAAATGTGGAAAGTAAACGGACGGACGACAGACGACGGACGCCAAGTGATGGCAATAGCTCACACTGACCCTTCGGGTCAGGTGAGCTAAAAATACATTTTGAAAAACGGATTTATTGTATAAAATGGATTTGGAATGTACACAGGTACCGCTAATATGGAAAATTGATAAGTTGATATTACATTGATAATTTCCATAAATAGAATAATAGAATGGCTTTCGAAAATTAATGTTGCCATTTGCATAACTGTATATTCAACACAAATGACTGGAGGTAGTGTACATGTAAAAGTAAATAGTAGACGTGTTGACCTTGTAATATTAAAACATGGATTTATTCCAATATTTATTACGATTTAAAAAAAAATCCTTTTATCTGGTTTTAAATACCATCTAAAATCTTAAATCTCGATTAATTTATTAATAAAAACAAATATCTAAATCCCGTGGTTCGAATTGGAATTTTTGAATGCTTATCATCCTAAATGTCAAGGTGGGCCAAAAGTTAAACCCAAATTAAACATGTTCTATAAATTGGGTCAGACCATAATTCCATTTTTTTTTATCTGATATAATTCATTTCCTTTTTTTTTGTATTTCGCTTTGGTTTAATAATGTACCTTGTAAAAAGATTAACATTACTTTGATACCTTTTATGAATTAAAGAACAACAAGAATTGCTCATTTTAGTAACTGTCCTCTCCTTCCATATATTTAATGCCGAAAAACTGTACAAATTGCTAGGAGCATATGAATTTGACTTACCAAAAAGGAAGGGAAAACCCCAATAAAAGTTCCTTTCATCTTGCTAATTTTCGGTGTAACATGTATGATTGAACTTCAGTTTTGAAGATCCCAGGTTTCTTTTTCTGCCCATGTTTAAAAGTTTCTGATACAATAACTCCTTTATGATAGACAACGACTTTATTTACATTAATAAATACAAAGGTTTTTTTTTAGGAAGATGTCGGAAGTCAGAGAGGATTCCAAGATAAAAATGAGGACCCCGTTGATCACTTTGGTATGGACTATTTTTTTAGGTCTAAAAATATTCGAATGAATCTTTCCAAACAAATTTTACAAAAACTATTTTCGCTCTGCATAAACCCAAATCCAATGTTTCGATGTTGAATATCAGAAAAAAATGAATGAGGATCTACGAGGATATCGGATTATACGGATTCCTTATACTCAAAGTGCATGAGGACTGGATTTGGTCTAAACAAATTAAGTTTTAGAGGACTACTGTACTTTGGCGAAGCTCTATAGTTTAGTTTTATATAAGCTATATGTGAAATGCTTTATGTAAGCCAAGAGATTTTACGTGTTACTGTTTAAATGCCATCTGTATGAACGATATAGTACAAGATAGCCTCTAAAAACTACTGAACTAGATATATAAAGATTATTTTGCTTACTTCACCACTGCTGTTGTTGACTTCTATAGATAACTTTCAAAAAAAAAAAAACAAAAAAAAAAACAAAAAAAAAAACAGCTTTACATGCATTTTTATTATTTGAATACACGTGCATGTCTTTCATTATATCACGTGTATATAAGCTTGAACACATTCAAAAATGAATAATACTTATTCTTTGTAGTTGCAGATAGTAATAAAACTGTAAAATTGTTTAAACCTGTAGAATAAGACCAAGCTCATACCTGGAGCTTTGTTTTTCGTTTCTGATGCAATTGCTATCTCGGCCATCATACGTATATTCGCTAATGAATATACATTCGTTTACCCATGCAGTCTTAAGATTAAAAAGCAATAAATAATGAAATTGCAACAGTTTAATCGCAACTGCAATATATTATATACACAAGAAAACATAGATATCTGAATGTTTTCATTCCATTAGAAGCTGGTTCAATCACTGTCTTTCAAGCTTCGATATTATAGTAACAGAGTATGTAGTAAGACTTTCTTTAAGGTTCTAATCTCTTTTACTGTGTTAACTGATCGCCTCTTGTGACATTAAAGAGATATTTGTTTCTGCGCGACATTTTATGTAAATTACAGAAAAAAACCCTATAATTTCGGATTCTTTTATCATTTAATGCTTTTTCGCCAAAGAGAGATATGCCTGTCAAAAACAGATCGCCAGTTGTTTGTATAAACTCGTTTTTGGATTGGAGGTGAAGTTTAGGTCTCGAAGTTTGAGGAGATTCACGGTGCTTGCATGGTAAAAAAAACCGTTGTAGTTGTTGTCCATTGAATGCAACTCCTGCCAATTAGTGTTCCTTTTACAATAGGACACTAAAGTCATATCCAATAATGTCATTTGAGTACAATTACGACTTGTCTCCTACTTAATTCAGCTGACATATTCTTTAAATTATATTGATAGGACACAGAGAAAATGTCAGTATTGTACAATAGACAAAATAGAGGATGAGCAACATTTTATAATGGAATGCTCTCTCTATAATGAGATAAGAGATAAGTTCTTTGAAACCGTTATTTCAAAATTTCACAACTTTGGACATCTAGATAACTCCCTTAAATTTAATTGGCTTTTTATAAATGAAGATTTGGATTTACTTAAACTTTTGGGACAATTTATATATACTGGATTTGAAAAACGAAGAAACTCTAATATAATTAATGTGAATGATATATAGGTTGATATATATATTTATTTTTATAAGTAAATATGGAATTGGTATAATTTACTATAAGATATATTTAAAATACAATGGCTCTGCCCCAACCCATATAAACAGATTGTTGTTGTTGTTTTTCTCTCTTTTTGTAATATTGATATACAAATCAATGTCAATTATTGTTTATATTGTATGCTCTATGTATGGGCCCTTTAAATGGAATAAAATATTTTCTTTTCTTTCTTTCTTTCTATTCTTGGCAAGACTCTGGACAATATTCGAACGAGACTAAGCAACACCAGTAAGATCGACTTACTGTTTTTGAACAATGTTGAAAAGAAAGGAAAAAAGAAGGGAAACGGGGAATGTGTCAAAGAGACAACGACCCCAAGGGGAGTAATAACAACTCAAAGCCACCATAAGATCTTCAATGAACGGTGAGGAAACCCCACACCCAACAGCAGGTCGGAGTTGGCCCCTAAATAAAGAGTAATCAAGTTCAGCGAAATAAACATCATCCTAGACTCCCATAGACATAAAGTGAACTAACTAGAAAACAGACAAGACACACAAAGGCTTAATAAATTTCCTGACTTAGGACAGGCGTATATTACCATTACTTTAGCTAGAAAGTAAGTCTGAGATTCCTCTGCCACCCAACGGCCTTAATTGGTGCGACCGTGGGACTACCAGTAATTGAAAGCTTCTCCATTCAGAAATAATAACTTTAATTCGTCTGTTTTAAACAGGTTTTATTTGAAATAATACCAAATTCCATCTCATTTGATTTACAACTATCTGTTAAAGCGTTAATATCGTTACATACCATTTTACAATAAAACTCAGATATAAATTCCATTTATTTGGTAATTTATTGTAACGGGTCGCTAGAAGCTAAGAATTTACCTTATTTTTAGTATATTGGTCATCGATAAGTAAATAAGGAATCCCGTAGTTATGGAACAAGACCAAATCAATATTGGTTTGAATATTGTATAGAGATTAGCATTCCGTTTAACGCTATATAAAATATCGTATGAATGAACATCTTTGTCGTTGCTCAAGGCATACTATTTTACACTTGTACGACTATTGTCACGCCCAGTTTGACATATATGGTAATTATTACTTCCGACAGAAGTTGTAAAGGCAATTTGGTGAATGGAAGTATTAATTTGGTTGACACCCTGAATATCAGAAGTAGCCAATGAAATAACATTAACATTCTCACCAATTTGAGTATGACAAATTTCAGGCACGTGGGCGCTGTAATTGACGTCACGTATTCTGATATAAATTGGCTTTATTGGAAACAATAACTATAACAGAAGCAGAAACTTACATACATACAAGTTATCTAAAATTATTTTTCTGGTTACTTTTATTTAATTCTAGAAAAAAGTTTTATTGCAAAAACGGTATAAAGGACAATTTTACTATTCATCTGTGATATTTTAACAAAAAATTGGTAAGTTTTGCCTTAAATTTTATTATATTTTCAGAGATGATGCAATATTTCTGTAAGACTGGACAGGAAGCGTGGAAGTTTAAAACAATTTTTAAGTTACAAAACTATATGTATTTATATCTATAGATTTCACAAAATTAACCATTTTATCAAAATTAATTTGCTTCAAATGGAATATTGAAATAGTTGAAATCCGTATTAGGTAATTAGTTACATTGAGATGATATATAGTTGAAGAATTGACGGAAAATTTATAACAATGTAGTCTTCATTTAAAAAAAAGTATTTATATAATCTTGAAATAAACATTTATATAATTTTTAATTTTCAGACATTTTTCAATGGGAAGCTCGATCATTATTTTGAGGATTTTATTTCCATTAGTGTTGTGTTCTACAATTACATTAGGACGATATTTGGTAAGTTTAATATTAAATGAAATTTAAATAATACTTAAAAATAATGAAACCCAAAATCTGCAGAAGGGAACAGGAGAAATGTTATTTTCTATCTTAATATGCATTTTTCTTCTTTAAATTGTACCACAATAATTTCTTTAAAACAAGATATAATTTTGCACGGACCTTGCACAATTCAGTTATTCGTAGAATAAAGGAAATAACAAATTATCCATCAATGGGTTAAGAAGTTTCTCTGTTTTTGTTATAACATTATATTAATTCATATGCGATGGGTATGAAAAATAGTCTAGTGTAATTCCTTGTCCCTGTTGCAATATTAAAAAAAATGTTAAAACTTCTTCAAAAACAGATTTTTATTGCAGAAACATTTTTGTTAAGTATTTCATTTAATGTAGTGATTATATAAATATTTTAACTTTTCCAAATGTTCTTTAAATATGAGTGTATCACATCAGACATGATTACTTTCCTATTTAAATAGGAATTCCTTTTTTGTTTTTGATACAGAAAATAAATTCAAATGTTGTTCAGTTTTGTAGAACCAGTAGGAAAATGATGTTTTCACAGGGCTTACCCCCTCTTTCCTGTTTTTAGGAAGTATTTCCTATTTTTTCACATTTATATAAAATCCCGTCTGATCACTTGTGATCTGTTGATACTTAATACCACAACCATTTTCTTATTTTTTGTTTTTGTTTGAATGAGATAAACGGTGAGACTTTTTCGTTTGTAAGAGATAAATGGCTCATCGGATAATCGTTTAGTTTGCTGCTTTGTTTTTTTAACGACTTGGTATAAGGGAGAGGGAAATTCCCGTTACTTAATGTCCCGTCAACTTACTTCCTGTCACTCCTTAACTTATACACATGGAATGTCAACAGACGACAGGTGACCTACAAACGTGGTATTTAACCTGATAGGAACATTTCCAAATAGGTAAAATGTACTTGGTTGACCGATTTTCTGTTTTCTTTTTCCAGAGTGATGACAATCTATTTCGTGAAGTGAAAAGGCTAACAAGAGGTAATTATCCCCAGATTACTTTATCTTTCTTATTGATTTTAAATACTTGTAGATATAAAGGAATTTTAATACGAGGGCTCGTCCCTCTTTATTATTGCCAAAAAACCGTAAAATCAGCTTTTTCGTTAATTCATTTTGAGATCAATGAACTTTATTAAAGTGTGGATTACTGCAAGGATGATTATTTTTTTTCTCATTATAGGAAAGTCAGAAACAGACGAAGAAAGATTATATTTCAAAACTGGAGAAACATTGCCAAGTGAGACATTGGGTTCTGCACACGACAGTATTGTATTAGAATGTCAGGCTGGAGGCAGACCAGCATCAAATATTCACTGGCTGAAAAATGGACGTAGAATTCAACAGGTTTGTTACTTTTACAACGCTAAATATGGTTAATCATGTTAATGGATAAGTGAAAATAAAATGCCGAAATCTTAAGATTATCTATCAAGTCCTCTCTTTACTTTAAATGACTTGTGGCGATTCATGCATATTGAGATTGCATCAGACAACATTGAAATTGCATTGACAGTAATCAAAACAGAATGAACTTTTTAACTAAAGAAGCATTGCAAGGTGGTTATAAAAGATTGAAATATAACAGAAAGTAAAATAATAAACAACCGAAATTGGGCTAAAAAAAAAATCACAATAAAATTAAACGTTAATAAAAATGTTCAATATTTCGATGTATAATGTCTTTATCCAGTTTAAGAACAAATCGAATTCTTGTATCTTTTTAGGGCGGTTCAAGAGATTATAAAAATGATGAACCTTTCATTGAGGAAATTTTAAATGAAAAGAAAAACTCTCTGATTGGTTTAAGTTTCACCAGATCAAAGCTATATTTAGACTGTCTTTCACCGGAAGATGAAGGTGAATATACATGCGTTGCTGAGACTCCTACACAGAGAATCGCACAAACAACCAGATTAACAGTTGGTAAGTAGAATTTCTATACTTACTGTTATATATTATAGACACATTCACTCATAGTCGATTGTACATCCTTAGAAACAATCACACAAAACCACATTATTACGATTGTCAGCTTCTTCTGTTCAATTTTCATTTATTGATACTTTGATTTAAGCAGGAATCGCAATAACAGTTTAATGGATAAACATATCTCACACGGCATCATTTTGACACTTTACAACAGGAAGACAGCTGAAAAAGCCAATAACTTGCTTATGATAATTGACCACCCCCACACACACACGCGTGCGCGCACGCACTAACGCCCAAACACACGCACTGAAGACGTATATAACGAATCAGAAATGCACATTTTTACCCATAAGGGTTGAAAGCATATATAAACATACAATATAAACAAACTTATTATATAGATAGCGGTGATTTATCGAGTTTTCTCAATTAAATAAATGTCATATTGTCACCGGTGAAAATAAAGGATTTCTAGTCACTGGATGACGTCTTAATGAAGCGACGTCACAATCTCTTCAATGTCGTCGTCAAGTGTCGATCAACGCAGTGGATTTAACTCATTGCAGAACAAGTTCTGCAACTCGTTAAATCCTTCTGCGTTGTTCGGCACTCGTGACATTTTTATTGATATTCACGACGGTCAAATAGTTATACTATAAATAATCTGTAAAAATATTGTCTAGTGAACAATGCAATTATTTTCCAATTTTCCTCAGTATAAGCGACTTTTTAACAAATGGGGCAACATATTGCAAGTGAACCGATAGGAACAATATTTTCGCAACTTTTTTCAAGTTCATTTTATTTATTTTTTTTTATTTAAAAATTGTTTACATTTTGTTTCTCAAATCTTCTCTAATGGAAGTATGTTTTGGGCATTTAAAGAAGAAGTGAGCTTCATCTTCTAACATATTTAAATGACAATTCTGGCCAGTGATACGGGCAGATTCTATTTTCCTTTTTATATTTTTGAGTCTGCCTCTTTCTATTTCTAAAAAAATGATCACACATGCGCATTTTGCAATATTTTTTTTTCTATTTTAATTTTTTTTATGAAAAAGTCTTCAATTTTATATTTATACTATAACTAATTCGAGATTCTGATTATCGCAACATATTCAACGAATGATCGAACAACGCAGTAATTTACGAATGCGCGCAGCGCATGAGTGAATTACAATGTTTTTCGACCATGAGTTGTATATTTTCGATGATTAGTTATTGTTTTTATTATATAGATCAGTTCTCTCATAATTATTGGTTTAATTTGAGATTCTTTTCATGAACTACGTTTTCCATGTTAATCCGCCGAGACGTTTACTTAACAACGACGTTGACAACGTCTATTGTGACGTCACTTCCTAGAGTGAAATTATGGAAAATAATTTCACAGTTAATTATCACTTTTCTTTCACTGAGAAATTTCAATCTTTCACCGTCCTCTATATAATAATAAGTTTTAATTTTACTATATAGAAAAAAATTATTGTTTTTCATAGACAGAAAAAAACAACATTTTTATCTGTATAACATGGTTATATTTGTATCTTTTTTTCAGTTGGTAAATTTTCTTCGGAAGAACACGAAACATGTATAGTAAAGAAATCTTTTATTGGTAAGTTTAAATTTATTTAGAACTGTTTGGATTTTTGGTACTCTGAATGTTTTCTTTTTATCTGCACTGAAGAGACAAAAGTTGTCCAAGTACTAAAATTTACTTCAATTACAAATTTTGTTATACATTATACACGGTATATGGGTATTATACGCGATTGTGGTACATCATGGAGAATCCTAGGGTTCATTAATGTAGAATATGATCAGAACACCTCTTCAGACACAATGTATTTAGTTTGTTTATTCTTATTTTTATCCTTAAACATGAATTAATTAAATATGGACATGTACCAATAACATGTAACAAATTGAACGATCGTGAGAGTGCGATTTTCGTTTCAAAATACATCAGTAATTGCAATTCAATTATTTTTTTAGAATGCAAGTTACCAATTCCATAGGAAGCCGTGTAAACGTAATGAATAATATATGAATTAGTCAACAAGAAATGTTGAATGTATTCTTAAACTTATTATTTATTTTTTCAGCCGAGAAAGCACGGATTTATCTGTGGACAAGCCATAGATTAGAAGTTAGCGGTGCATCAGTACAACTTATGTGCAGAGTAGAAGGAGATCCTAAACCAAATGTGGCATGGGTTACTCCAAGAGGAAAAGAAATTACACATCCTACACATAAATACGAGGTAAGCTTAAATTTTATTTTCATAAAAATATAAGCTTTTACAGAAATGTTCAATCCTTTTTATAGAATAGCTTTCTGAAACTTTATAGCTAATATCTATGTCACGACATATGTGTAATATTATATTTCAGTTGTTGCATTGAATATCTCCTGACATCGTTCTATATTTGTCCTTTAATTTGCAGGTGCTAAGTAATGGAGACTTATTAGTACGAAATATATCCTGGAAAGATATGGGATCCTTCACATGTACAACAACTAATGAGGACGGTGAAGATAAAATTTCAACCTTCCTTTATCCAGTAAGTATTCACTTTACTATATTGGTTACTAAAGTTACTAAAGTACATTGTCAAATTAATACTTTCTATTGTATCTCAATATTTCCAGAAAATCTTCCTAGTAAAAAAAACAATTATTTGTGTAAACAAATTAAAAGCGTATGCGCTAAGACAATTGAGATTTTGTGAGAAATACTAAAACTCTAGTACAATTAAACTATGCAATATTTTGTGTTAAGAAACATGCAATAGAAATGTATTCAACTTCAAAAGAAAAAAAAAATAAAATAAATGTGTTTTAGGAGTTTCATGTGCTCAGTTCTAATGACATTTGTGAATAAAATGAGCCAAATACATACGTTTCATTAGAAAACAATAGGAAAAATTTCGAAAGAATACCAAAGCAACAATTAAGGAACAAAAATCATAAATCCAGAGTACACTGTAATATAAGGACCTACTTAATAAATTTGGTTCAACCAGGTTCTCAAATGACTAAATACCGAAGTTACAAATGTTTATTTTTATTTTTTCAGACAAGGAGGAAGTCTTAACATCTAGAATCCAGATCAATTGGATATTACAGTATTCCAATTTACTGTCTCTACGACTCTTACGACTGGTTTCCTAAGAGACTTAAAACTGCCAAAAACCAGGCGGAACATGTACTTTTGTTAAATATGTGCAATGATATTTTGTTGTGTTCTCTGTTAAAACTTTACAATTGTTGAAGATTTTGTCTCATGTTGTTGCGATGCATTATTTGGTAGTTCCGAAATCTTTGAAACAATCATCTTCATTTACATATTTCTTCTTCCCACCTTTGAATAAAGTAAAGATGAATGCATGCTGTAGTATGGAGTGTTTTGTGTGAAGTAGAATTGTTAGAGAGTGTAATAGTTATTAGCAATCTTCTTAACAAAGTATATATTGTTTTGTCTTTAATAAGAGAACCTCAATTGTTCAAAACATATTTTTCTACCATGACTTTTTTGAAAGCCAACCTGTCCACGATATCATATCATCATGGGTAATCCATAGTTATTTATTGTTCATTTTTGTGCCATTTATTGTAAAATAAGCATCTATTTATTTTTGTTTTTATTTATTGAGATTATTTATTAATGAATATGACATAATGTATTATTGTGCTCAAAGTTGACAAAATGCCTTTAATAAATCCAGATAATTTTCTGTAGTTATGATGCTTTTCATTCTTACCAATATTGAATATCTGATACCAATCCCCTCTTGAGATTACTGTAAATGGATTGACTATTATGATGACAATATACGATCATTGCTACCGGAATTAAACCTTTATAGACAAATCTAAAATCAATGTATCCCATACAGGAAGGTATGTCCACTTCATTAGCAACAATAGCTCATCTCCAGGCCTGTTAATGGTAATAGTTATTACACGAAGTAACCTTCGGCTGACGACTGTCTGATGGATAAATGTCATTTATTCACATTTATTCCTAGTTATAACTTCAATGGTAATTGTTTTACTGACAATTTATTATGACCATACAAATATTTTCAATTTTGTATGTAAAGGTGTTAATTATTCAATTGTTCTTTTGACATGGAATTCCATTATTGCTATGAATGTTGTTAATTTACTGTCGAGCGATTGACAATTTGAGGACAATGTAATGGAAAGTCATGACGGATACTTACAAGTCGCAAACTATCCATTCTAAGATGGCATCATGCTTTATATTTCCATTCTGTTCCTTATTTTCAATATGGACAACTTCTATATTCATCAACGATAGGCTTGTTTTTCTTGATATTTTTATTTCCATCAGTTCAGAACACTGGAAGTACATACCTTCAATAGCTCAATGGACTTTAATTGGAGTATAAACAAAATTACCGAATAGAATTGTCAAGAGCCAATTGCTATTGACTTTTTTTTCGGAAGACATTGGAATGGTCATTCCAGACAAAAAAAAAATAAATAAATAAAAAACGTAGATACTAGAATACTCATTGACAAGACTTGAAAGAAATTGTAGCTATCAAAGCAAAATTGATTATCTCAATGGGAAAAAAGCAAAATTACCGAACAGAATTGTCAAACTTCAAAAAGATAAAGTATGTGAAAATTGTTTACCGAAATGGTCCTGACTTGGTATAGGCATTTCAAATGAAATGGTGGGGAAAACCAGTTGTATGGCGCGTCAAATCTCTCTTTCCATTGCGGTAGAGTCAACAGCAATTGCTATTTACATGTTGTAGAGAATTAAAAGAAATGTTCATTCCTGTACTTAATAAAATAAAAAATTAGGAGTGAAACCTAAATTTTTCCACAAGGGACTAGTATTTATTAAAGAATTTGCTTAAGGAAAAAAATGAAACTGAATTGTTTGAAGCTCTTGTTGAAAGGCTTGAAGATATAATACTTGCATCAAACACAAAATAGCAAAGCAATAGCATGAATAGAAAAACACAACATGTCATTATCTTATCAATAAGGAATGAAGGACTATACTCTAGTACACGTTGCTTTAGCTTCAACAAATAAGTATTGACACGAGTACATTCTAGTGTACTCACAAAGCGTTCAAATTGGGGATTTTTTTAACAACATCAGAAAAATCAAATCAGGGAAAATATAATCAATATTAATAATCGCAGAAACCCAAAATACTTGACTAATTACTCACGGAAAACTTTATAAGTGTGATTTCTCATTTTCTTTCAGAAAATATATATGAATTTAAATATAAAAAGCAAATACAATACATTGGCAAACGAATACCGAAGCAAGAACAAGGAAATAAATAAAAAAAACCAAAATCATATTACAAATGATTCAAAGACGCCCCCCCAAAAAAAAAGATGAAAAAAGGAATATTTCGTTAATATGGATTGTAGAGTAGATTTTTAGATAACAGAAGTGTATCAGACACATGTAGATGACCGAAAAGGGGAGAGATATGGTAAAACCCCAATAGTTATTTTCAAACCGAATATAAATTCATAACTAAACACTCCTTGACGACAATTTCAATATACATTGATAAAAAGTTATTGGCAAACTTGAAGTTGACGAGTGACAGACCGGCAAAGCGAAGACAAGGTACAATATTAACTGGTTACCCAAAATAAAATAAGCCAAATATCGAAATTACTACAACATACACGAGTGTTATTACGGACATCCATATTTCAAAATGGACATAAATTAACAACCACGTTAAATATCTAAGATCATGAATGAAAAGACAAGTATTAGCATTAACAGAGAAACTTTAGTACGCTATCAATCCTATGAATACAGTGGATAAATAAAAGAGATAAATCAACATTAATCAAGCAAAGATCACTAGCCAAGGGCTTATTAAGCAGTTAGTAAGCCCAATCATCTGATAAAATGATAAAGCTCTCCACAATGGGACATCATCCTCATAAATTATTTCTACAGGTTATTACATTAAAAGTATATACACATTTTTAAGGTCCCTAAAGATTGAGGAATTCTGCATAATGACCAGTTATTAATGAAAAGAACCACTATTGCGATTAACAATGTCAGAAGTGCATCAGGTAGTGCAAAGCGCTAGTACATCGCAAACGAATACCAAAGCAAAATGATGAAAGGGGGGTGCCAAAAATCCAAATTCAAAATAACAAAATACCGAAGTTACTGTAATTTTAAATTCTGCATATGGCCATTTCGACAACTTATGCCTCATCAGTGCAGATATAGTCTAAACATTTTGAAGATCATAAGTCCAAGATGTTGAAAAACTGATAGAGAACAAATACCCAAATATGATCTAAATAGAAAACCAAAATAAGCTAAGGACAGAGCTTTGCATGAGGGAGATACTCCTTAGTTTTCAACAAAATTTACAAAAATTTAGATATTGCAAATTTCCAAATGAAATTGGCTTTCGGGTCAGCACCGAAGTACTGACTACTGGGCTGATGAATACCCTCTGGGACTAGCAGTCCACCAGCAGTGGCATCGACTCAGTGGTAACAAATAACAAAATACCAAAGTTACTGTAATTTTAAATTTTGCATATGGCCATTTCGACAACTTATGTCTCATCAGTGCAGATAAAGTCTAAACATTTGGAAGATCATAAACTCAAAGATCTAAAAACTGATAGAGAACAAATACCCAAAGATGATCTAAACAGAAAACCAAAATAAGCTAAGGACAGAGCTTCGCATGAGGGAGATGCTCCTTAGTTTTCAACAAAATTTATTAAAATTTAGTTTTTGCAAACTTCCAAATAAAATCGGATTTCGGGTCAGCACCGAAGTTATGACTACTACGGTGGTGAATAACTTCGCGGACATGCAGTCCACATGCAGTCCACCAGCAGTGGCATCGACCCAGTGGTAACAAATAACAAAATATCGAAGTTACTGTGATCTTAAATTCTGCTTATGGCATTTCGACATTTTGTCTCATCAGTGCAGATAAAGTCTAAACATTTGGAAGATCATAAACTCAAAGATGTTTAAAAACTGATAGAGAACAAATACCCAAATATGATCTAAACAGAAAACCAAAATTAGCAAAGGACAGAGTTTCGCATGAGGGAGATACTCCTTAGTTTTCAACAAAATTTACAAAAATTTAGATATTTTTTTTTCCTTTTTTGTTTCTGGTGTTGCCATTGTCCTTGGATTGTTCGCTTTTAGATTGACGGTTCGGTTCTCACTTACTTTCCAAATAAAATCGGCTTTCGGGTCAGCACCGAAGTACTGACTACTGGGCTGGTGAATACCCTCGGGGACTAGCAGTCCACCAGTAGTAGCATCGACCCAAACAAATAACAAGTAACAAAATTACGAAGTACTGTAAATTTAAATCCAAAATCACGGCAATTCATATCCGACACGAATTGAGACAGCATGCAAAGACAAAACAAATAAACACAAATGAACAAGAACGCCTCAAAACTAAAGTAAAATTAATTCAAAATGTAATGAAGGCAGATAGCAGCAGAAATTTGCGTTAAAACTATTCGTTGTCTCCATAAAAAAATCGAAACCTAAAACATAAACATTAATTATAGTTTCAGTAGAACATATTTTGTTAAGAACCACACTGATTCAAATAAGATGTTCACCGAGACTGACGTAATCAAAATGTTATTAGTTTTGATCGACAATAAATTTGTCGAATTCGGAGGTCGCGTTTTCCAACAGACAATAGGGATTCCCATGGAAACTCACTGTGCGCCACTTTTAGCTGACCTTTTCCTTTACTCGTATGAGGCCAAGTTCTTACAAGGGCTTACACAAAGAAAACAAAAACATTTAGCCAAGTCCTTTAATTTCAGCTTCCACCATATAGACGATGTACTTTCTCTTAATAAACATACATTTAAGAAATATTTACATCAGATCTATCCCAATGTGCTTGAAATTAAAGAAACGGCTGACACACCTGTTTCGGCTTCATTTCTGGATCTTTTGTTGTAAATTGACATAGATGGACGTGTGAAATCTAAGCTATATGACAGGCGTGATGCTTTTAACTTCCCAACTTTCCCTTTCTTAGCAGCAATATACCTAACTCTCCAGCCTATGGAGTGTACATTTCACAGTTGATTCGTTACTGTCGAGTGTGTAGTTTGTACAGTGATTTTTTGAACAGAGCCAAAACACTGCCCCAAAAGCTGCTTAGTCAGGGATTTGTTAAACCTATGTTAATTTCATCCCTCAAGAAATTCTATGGCCGTAACCATAACATCATTGAAAGAGATGACGTGTTAGTGTCCCAAATGAAAGCGGACATTTTCAGCTAGATACACGTCTTTCCGGATTTGACTACCAATTTTGAAATTTTCCTAGATTGACTCACCAACAGTGTGACGGGTGCTGTTAACAGGACATGCTTACCCTTCAGGAGCACTTGATGTCACTCTCAGTTTCACGAGAGTTGACACTGTGAGTGCCTTGGGTTTGAATGTATTGCGGTGCTTTGTAGCTGTCTAACGTCATTGTTTCATGTGTTCTCGTTTTGACCATGTCTTTGAAAAGTCGTGACCATTGCAGTCGACAATATTGCGATGGTTTCCACCTGATTTGTCTTTTTCCCTCATGGGCTTTGGCTCTTGACAATTTTGTTTGATCAATGTGTTGTTACCTCATCAAAATATTAATATAAAACAACGGCAGTAGAACACACTTGTGGAAAGTTACACATGTAGAATGTACCAATGCAGAACAATGATAAGCTTTATCTCGGTACGAATCGTGTTTCAAAAATCATTATTTATTTAGTACGTTTATTATCTTTCACTGTTTAAGACCCTTCAAAAGCAATTGTTTTTGAGTTGCAACTGGACACTACTGCAATGGAAGGTTTGTTGTGCCTTTAAACCGGTTTAATCAACAATTTCTTTTGAAATACATGGTAGTTTTGTATGTCGTTTATCTTTAAGACCTTTGGATTTCGTTTCTTGAAATTCTGGTGGGTAATTTTTCATCACCCCCGTTTGAAAATTTAAGAAATATCGAAAGTCTATGTAACATCTAATCAACAGAAAAGATAAAACCTTGACCCAATTATGAATGACTAGTACATACTCAGGGTATACAAATCATTACTACCGAGAAAAAATGATTACAATTTTAGAACACGTTACTTACCATGTGTCTCCCCAGTTTATATAACATTCAATGTAGGACATATCGCAACAGGGTTATTCATATGTATATTTCATTTGTTCATTTTCATCTTTTGTCTGCTCTATTCGTAAAATAAAAAACGATACACAACAGGTAATACGCAAACTATAGAGGTCATTTAAAGTTTATGATTCCGCACTTTAAAATTAAAGAATCGTCCCAATACTGTAGAATAAGAAAATTTACAATTGTTATCTAATCGCAAATAGTGTTCAAAGATTGTCTTTCTACATTTTATGACAAAAACCCGATCCAAATGCATTTTTCAAAACTTGATATGCAACACAGAAAAAGAAACCAACTATATCAGTCAATTATAGTTTGGGTTGAACATCCTTTAGTTTGAAATTTCAAGAATCTGTCAAAGACAACGGAAGAAGGAACAAGGGAAGTGATGAACACAAAAATCCAAAAAGTCCAAAGACATGGCAAAAATGGCAACAGAGAAAAACAAAGACAAAACAAGGACGTGAAAAAGCTTCAATGCACGGAAATAAAAGGATGACATTAAGAACTAGGGCACTCATAGTGTAAACTCTCATGAAAACCGGGAGTGACATCAGGCGCAAGCATGTCCTGCCCCACTAGTGACACCCGTCACACTTTCAGTGAAGCATTTTTGGTTTTGAAAGATATGTTAATAGCCGATTGGTTAATGTCATTTTTTAACCAATCGAAATCCCTAGTATGTGTTACTTTTCTAACCCCCAAACAGTCCAAGATAAAATTTTGAAAACCTTGTGTTAATCTCTAGTTTTCAAACATTTACAAGAATAAATCGGCACCACAAACAATTTTAACGAAGACAAAACTAAAAATTACAATATGTTATACAAGACAACACAAACAACAAGAGCACTAACAGTGTGAACTCACGTAAAAACCGAGAGTGACATCAGGTGCTCCGGAACAGTAAGCATGGCATGCTCCACCAGTGGCATCCGTCACACTATCAGTGAGTCAATCTAGGGTTGAGCTGTTATATCCATAAAGACGTGAAATATAGCTGAAATTATCCGTTTTTATTTTGGACACACAAACGTCATATCTGTCAATGATGTGATGGCAAGGCCAAAGGAGGGATGAAAGTAACAAAGGCTGAACAAATCCATGACTAAGCAGCTTTTGAGAGAGTGATTTTGCTCTTTTAAAAGACAACTGTATAAACTACATGCTCGATGGTAACGAATCAACTGTGAAATGTACTCTCCTTAGGCTGAAGATGTAGGTATATTGCTGCTCAAAAAGGGAAAGTTTACAATATGGAAGTTAGAGTCATCATGTTTGTCATATAGCTTAAATTTCAGACGTCCATCTTCCTCAATGTATATCAAAAGATCTAAAATGGAATAAAAAAGATAACAGGAAACACCTACAATGGCCGAAAAACATAGCCACATGCCAGAAAGTAAATAGGAACTGCACAAGAAAAAAAACCCACAATAAAAATACAAAAGACAAACATAAACAACGATAGGAACTCGGGACAGCCGGACTTGGTACCGGCACTAGCAAAAGCCAGCGGTAGGGTTAAACCGGTTTATGGGTACCCAAACCTCCCCTTTCTCTGTCCCGTTTCCCTATCGTAGAATAAACATACGAATAAAACCCATACAGGTAGACTACTAACTCCATGACCACAATCTAGAAAAGAAAAATGGGGGGACAAAACGTAATTTTGAAAGATGGGTCAAAGAGTGCTCGCCGCTAAACTGCCGGCTAGCTCAAGGAGCCTAGTCCGCTGGTAAATCACTGTCGCACTACGGAAGGAAAATCAAATTCAAAACTCCCAATGGGTTTGGTAAAGAATCGTCATGTATTTCAGTAGACATCGGCAGTATCAGTGAGAGGTAAGTACTAGTCTGAAGTAGGTGTATCAGTACTCTCTTTAATTTCAAACTTACTGGTATAGTATTAAGAGAGAGTACATCGCTTATGTAGCGGAAGCTGAAATTAAAGGACTGAGCTAAATGCTTTTGTATTTACTGGATTAGCCCTTGTCAAAACTTGGACTCATGCGAGAAAAGAAAAAAATCTGATTGTTTGTTGAAAAACGCGGCCTCCAAATTCGACAAAAATATTGTCTATTTAAATAAGTCAGAACCGAACCGCCAGTCAAAAATAATGAACAATCCATAGACAACGGCAACATCGGAAACACTAAGAAACAAGGACACTACATGAGTACAGGACAAAAAAGAAAAATGAAGACACACATACTGATGAACTACAAGGACCCAATAAAAGCCATGGGTGAGATCAGGTTTTCCGGTAGAGTAAGTATCTCTTGCTTTTATAAGACATCCACCGTCTTGAACATGTCAAGTACGGTATTAAAAATATCCAAAATCTTGATAACGTCATTTTCCGTGCACTTCTTGTTTGACTCAGTGTGGGTCTTTACAAAATATGTTTTGTCTTTCCCTACTACTAATCTGCTTTCTCTATTTTAGTGCAGAAGCATTGATGTATCAAATCAGAAATTACTGTTTCCAATTTATTGTGTGGCAGGGTAGTAAAAAGAGTAGAAAAATCAAAAGTTTGTATGCTATGGCAATTGGTGAGACTGCTAGAGGATAGCTGTTCAAAAAGATCTTTAGAATTTTTGTAGAATCCACATCTGATTGACGCCGCTCGTGAAGTAGACTTTATTACAGTATTTGTTCAGTACATCCCTGACTGCGGTCAATAAAGTAGTAAGGAGTTAGTGGTGCATCTGAAAGACCCCGCAATGAATCTCTGTTTGTATGGGTTCTTATGAAGTTAAGGGACCCGGTAGATGCAGGGAGTTGATTGTTTTTATCATCCGCTTTGATGCCAAAAGATGCCAAAACAGAGGTGTGATTTTCAATAATCTCCTCCCTTGATAGTGTAGTGGGAGTAAGTTGGGTTTCCTGGTGAAGGATCAATTCCCATCTCCTCAACCAGACAGTCAATACATGAACAGTATGTTTTTTGGACTGCAGGGACAATGACGTAATTTTACTGGAGGTTGTCGAGAGTTTTTCTAACGATGGGATCTTCAAATATACTTAGATTCTTGATTTCAGTGATGTTTTCAAAAAAATAATACCATTCACAATTTAAGACTTGTTGGGGATGATCGAGTCGGACAGCTTTTCGACATCTTCTTTCTCTTTCTTTGCCCACTTCCTACTGAAGAGGATCTGTAAATCATGTTAAATGAAACTGCAGCGAGTCATGCTTTTGTAGGACAACTACTGTGCTCTTTATACCTTTCAACTTTTAACCTTTCTGTTGTTCACTTTATTAGAAATGCGTCTTGACATTCTGGCATTTCATCTCGCAATTAAAATATTTATTTATATCATTTTTGGGTTTTTAATGATCGCCTCTGTGATGATAACTAAAACAATCAGTTTTTTTAATATCTCTATTTGGTACTGAATTTGGACACCTCTAATAAGAACAAAAAACAAAATGAATTTCCTGCTATTAAATCTTCTTATTTTTTATAATAATTCCATTTTATATACCTTTATAAGCGTTGCCTATGTCAAATCTATGAAGAACCAAGACTTTGCCTATGTCAAATTTATGAAGAACAAAGATAATCTCAGATTTCCGCCAAACGTTTTGATTACATGTATTTCAAAAACAACTAACATACCATATTATTTCGCTCACATAACTTCTTTTCTATTTAATATTAATTTTAAGTTGATCAGCACATCCTCTGTAAGTCAACAAAGCACTTGTAATACTTTAATATCGAAATTATTTTAGTACATGATACTATTTTTTACTTTATGTAGGTCAAAATAAGGAGGTGTATTTATTATCTACTTTTTGTAGCACATTTCATGACCTTATATGTTCTTATCGTCTAGTCGAAGAAGTCATATAAAGTTCATGGTTGCGCATCGCCACTTAAAAATGCATTTCTTTTGAAGTATAAAATAATTCGACAGTCTTATTGAAATAATATTTACGAGTTAAGCTTGTTATTTTAATCAGACTAACTAAACGGATATTGCCAGACTGATCATATACGGCTTAGGATACCATTTTTACATACCTTTCTTAATAACCTAGGAGCGTGTGAGAAAAAAATCTCCGTCACAATATGATATATAGCTAGAATAGCTAGAATTCTATGTAACACAAATGTGACCTGTTTTGAATTAAAAAAAAAAAAAAAAAAAAAAAAAAAAAAAATTGAGATATAGGTTTTGTAGATTTTTTTNATAATCGATATATAATCCAAATGGGATCAAAATTATCCAAATTATAAATATTATATCCCGAAATTACAAAGGATAACAGTATACACCTACATTAGTCTAAAACTACAATCACTAATAAACAGACAAATATAAATAATGATAGAAACTCAGGATCCCAGACTTGGTACCTGCACTAGCAAAATCCAGCGGTAAGGATAAACCGGTTTATGAGTACCCAAACCTCCCCTTACTCTATAGTATAATAAACATACGAATAAAACCCAATACTAATAGACTGCTTACTCTATGACAAACATCCTTTTACTCTATCGTATACTAAACATATAAATAAAACCCAATACGGATAGACTGCTAAGTCTATTACATCTATCTGGAAAAAGAAAAATATATGACAACACGTAATTTAGAAAGATGGGCCAATGAGTGCTTGCCGCTTAACTGCCAGTTGGCTAAAGGAACCTAGTCTGCAGGTAAAACACTATCGCACTACGGAAGAAAAATCAAAGCCAAACACTTCCCAAATGGTTTGGTTAAGAGCCGTTATCATTGAAAACTGAAATCAGTTTATCACTGTTTGGTACAGTTCCATTTTGTAGTTTTTTCATGAAAGACCGTTCGTAACAGAACAGAAAAAGATCTGCAATGAGAGTTGCATAATTAGTACTCATAGGGATTTCAATGACCTGTTGATAAACAATGGTGCCAAACGAAGATAAATGTTTTCTAGCAAGAAATTCCGTGCCCTAAGCACATGTCAATGAGCAATTGTTGTTGTAAGTAATATTGGAGAATCCTTCCTTTTGATTACAGCAAATGAATTCACGACCCGAAAAGTTGAAAGACCATTTTATAAGTTATTCCAATTTAGATTTAATCACATTATACAGAAGGGTTATATAAAGTGTATAAACTGCCAAAATGAAAAATGATGAAAATGGTCTTTTTATAGAGTGTATGCATTACTATAATATTAAATAGAGATAATGTGTTTTTTTCTTATACGTTTAATGTTAATTACA
Organism: Modiolus philippinarum; assembly: GCA_002080025.1. Classification (NCBI taxonomy): domain Eukaryota; kingdom Metazoa; phylum Mollusca; class Bivalvia; order Mytilida; family Modiolidae; genus Modiolus; species Modiolus philippinarum. Next base: position 57,181 of record MJUU01029346.1, on the reverse strand, counting down.
GAAAGTTTCAGTATTGCGCGCATCAATATAACACCGAATGGAGAAAATGTGCTTTTTCATATATGTTGTAGATTTAATTATAGCAAGTTTCAGTATTGTGGTTATTAATATGATATCGAATAGAGAAAATGTGCCTTTTGTTATATGTTTTAGGTTAAATAACAAATACTGAAGTTTCTGTTATTTTATTTTCTGCATATGCGCATTTCGACAACTTATGTCTCATCAGTGCAAATCAAACCATTTGGAAGTCCATTAACCGAAAAACGTGTAAAAGCTAATAGAGAACCAACCCAAAGGATCTAAATAGAAAAGCCAAAAGTCAGCTAAGGACTGAGCTATGCATGAGGGAGATACTCCTTAGATTTAAACAATTTTTTTGTAAAATTTATATATAGCAAATTTCAAATAAAATCGGTTTTCGGGTCAGCACCGAGGTACTGACTACTGTGTTAACTCGGGAAATTCGGACTTGGTACCGACACAATCAAAAGCCAGCGGTAGGGTTTAACCATTTTATGGGTATCCAAATGTGCCTTTTCTTTTATGTTTAAGATTACATTACAGCGAGTTTTAGTATTGCATTAATATATATAATATCGAATGGAGAAAATGTGCCTTTTCATATATGTTTAGGTTAGTTCAATTACAAAAAAATTTAGTCCCCATATAATTTCAAATGTAGAATATGTACCTTTTCTTATATGTTTAGGTTAAATTACAGGAAGTTCAGTAGAGGTTTTGTAAGTCTCGTTCTACTTTCACTTTATAAATCCGGAAATTTATGAAGTCACTATGCAAAACGCACATTTAATCAGTCAACCGATTTCACTTCCGGGATATTTTTCTCAACGCCACAAAGTCGGGATTGATTGGACGCTTTACATTGGGATATCTACCATAGCTGGAAGAGCCTGGTTGATAGAGACTATGCGGCTTCATGAAAATCGCTATTTTTATTTAATTTCTACCCAAGTTAAGGTCATTAAGGTCATAAATCATTAATTTAAAAATATGCTGTTTCATAGAAAATGAATTCCATGGTTAATTTGGGTCACCATTCCCCCATAGTACTAGATAAGTTATGGTACCCGGGATACACGTTTTTCATTCATTCACGTGGGTCATGTGACGAGACTCACAGACCCTATTACAGGCATGGATCGAATGGAGAAAATGTGTCTTTCCTTATATGTTTTATATTAAACAATTACAGCAAGTGTCAGTATTATGGTCATTATTATAATATTAAAAGGAGAAAAACAATGGCAGTAGAATACCAAAGGAACAAAGCACAAGATTACACAAATCAAAGTCCAGAGACAAGGCAAAAGCAAGAACACCAAAAGACGGAAGACCAAAGACACCACATGCCCACAAAACACACGAACGTTACATATACAACACAAAAAACTAAAGCACTAACAGTGTGAACTCTCAATAAACAAGAGTGACATCGGGTGCCCCGGAAGGGTAAGCATGCACCCGTCACACTGTCAGTGGGTCAATTCAGGGTAAAGTCGAAACCGGTAATGTCAAATCAGGGAAGACGCGAATCTAGCTGAAAATGTCAGTTTTTATTTGTGACACTGACATTTCATATCTATCTATGATGTCGTGGTGACGGCCATAGAATTTCTGAAGGGACGAAAGTAACAAAGGCTGAACATATCCCTGACTCAGCAGTTTTTGTGACAGTGCTTTTGCGTCTTTTCTTATATTGCTTATGTTAATTACAGCAAATTTCGATATTTTGGGCATGGATAAAATATCGAAAGAAGGAAATGTGCCTTTTCTTATATTTATTTTCGTTAAAGAATAGCAAGTTGCAGTCTTGCGGGCATGGATGTAATATCGAAAGGAGTAAATGTGCTAATATGTTATAGGTTAAATCATAGCAAGTTTCCGTATAACGAGCATCGATATAATATCATATTGAGAAACTATGCCTTTTTCATATGGTAAAGGTTAAATTACAGTAAGTTGCAGCATTGCATGAAGAACAACAATAAAAGCGTTGTTCCTTTGCTTGTTTTTTACCATGTATTTGTAGAGACTTTGTCTCATGTGCATTTACTCCATATCCTTTTATTCACCATCGATATATTTTTGAAGGGAGAAACTATACCCTTTTTGATATCAACGGTACACGTTACACGATTTTCTGTAACATCATGCACGCTCAATATGTGAATCGTGTGCACTCATTATGGTGGTTGTGGCAATGAATGTTGCTGTAGAATCCCAACTGCTGTGACCAGTCATACCGTCTCGCATTCGGAAATTGTAACAAAAAATTCAGAGAAGATAAGAATAAATGGAGAAAGAAGTAAATCAAGTAGATATCATTCAAAGTCGGTAAAAGTAAAACAATACAAGAACTGTAAATACTCTAACGTAAAAGAAGCCAGGGCTCTATTACAGGTCACAGCAGTTCTATGACAGGTTAGAGCAGTTAGGGCTATATGACCAGAACAGGTCAAATCATTCAGGGTTGTACGACTAGAACCAGGCCAAAGTAGACAGGATTCTTGAACAGTTCAAAAGTTAACAGTTTTTATACTTGCTCTATGACTGGACTATGTTAATTTGAAACGGTCCTAAGTTAACTTACAAGAACTTTTATGACTGGTTCAAGTTAAATTTGCTGGAGCTTATGTCTGCACCCTACTGTATATTTTCATCTTGCTCAATTCCCGATTCTAGGTTGTTATCAATAGTGTTTTGGGAGTTGATTTGTGTCTTCTCTCTGTACTAAAAATGCTTCGTTTGATACTTTCTAGTTTGTCGTGGGCTTTTACAATGGATAAGTAATCATACGCGCAACTGAGAAGGTGTTTGTGAAGCTCTCCAAGTCGGTATTTATAAAGATAATTATTGATATGAATTTCCTACCTGTATGGTATGATGCGTGCGCAATGTCTCGGATGGCAGCTTTTTATAGAGCAAGTAAAACAAAAATGTTATTAATTGTTTTGAGTTTGAGGCCGCTGTCATGCTTCTGTCTTCGTGTGAAGTTGTTCAGAGGAAGGATATTTTGGTGATAATGATTCATACGATTGTGAACTTGTTTGGAAAATAAGCATTGTTTCAGAATGCAATAAATTTACATAGACACACCCTTTAAATAACAAAATACCTAAGTAACTGTGAATTTAGTTTCTTCAAATGCGCATTTCGAAATGTTAAGTTTATTCAGTGCAGATCAAATAAAAACATTTGGAAATCCATAAACTGAAACATATATAAAAGCCGATAGAGAACAAGTTACCAATAGCAACTTAAAGGGAAAGCCAAAAATCAGCTAAGGACAGAGCTATGCAAGAGGGAGATACTCCTTAGGTCTTAACAAAATTTTCGTGAATTTAGATATTGCAAATTTTCGAATAAAATCGGTTTTTGAGCCAGCCCCGAAGCATGTGCTACTGTGTTGGAGAATAGCCTCGGGGACTAACAGTTCACCTGCAGGGGCATCGGCATAGTAGTAATAAATAACAAAATACCGAAGTTCTGAACGTTACTATGACAAAGTCGTTCTCATTTGTCGAAAAAAAAAACAAAAAAAAAAACATTGGCCTGTTTTAAAAAGGCGACATCTTTGTGCTTCATGGTAATTAAATTCATCAGCACATTAATGTCATTAATAAAAACAAAATTATAATGTTCACTTTATTAGAAATGCGTCTTGACATTCTGGCATTTCATCTCGCAATTAAAATATTTATTTATATCATTTTGGGGTTTTTGATGATCCCCTCTGTGATGATAAGTAAAACAATCAGTTTTTTAATATCTCTATTTGGTACTGAATTTGGACACCTCTAATAAGAACAAAAAAAAATTTGAATTTTCTGCTATTAAATCTTCTTATTTTTTATAATAATTCCATTTTATATACCTTTATAACCATTGCCTATGCCAAATCTATGAAGAACCAAGACTTTGCCTATGTCAAATCTATGAAGAACAAAGATAATCTCAGATTTCCGCCAAACGTTTTGATTACATGTATTTCAAAAACAACTAACATACCATATTTTTTCGCTCACATAACTTTTTTTTCTACTTAATATTACTATTACTTAATATTAATTTTAAGTTGATCAGCACATCCGCTGTAAGTCAACAAAGCACTTGTAATACTTTAATATCAAAATTATTTTAGTACATGATACTATTTTTTACTTTATGTAGGTCAAAATAAAGAGGTGTATTTATTATCTACTTTTTGTAGCACATTTCATGACCTTATATGTTCTTATCGTCTAGTCGAAGAAGTCATATAAAGTTCATGGTTGCGCATCGCCACTTAAAATGCATTTCTTTTGAAGTATGAAGTAATTCGACAGTCTTATTGAAATAATATTTACGAGCTAAGCTAGTTATTTTAATCAGACTAACTAAACGGATATTGCCAGACTGATCATATACGGCTTAGGATACCATTTGTACATACCTTTATTAATAACCTAGGAACGTGTGAGAAAAAAAATCTCAGTCACAATATGATATATAGCTAGAATAGCTAGAATTCTATGTAACACAAATGTGACCTGCTTTGAATTAACAAAAAAGAAAAAAAAAATGAGATATAGGTTTTGTAGATTTTTTTTAATATAACTAAATGACTTTAAAAGCAAAGCTGTTTGAAAAAATTTGTAACATAATCGATATATAATCCAAATGGGATCAAAATTATCCAAATTATAAATATTATATCCCGAAATTACAAAGGATAACAGTAAACACCTACATTAGTCTAAAACTACAATCACTAATAAACAGACAAATATAAATAGCGATAGAAACTCAGGATGCCAGACTTGGTACCTGCACTAGCAAAATCCAGCGGTAAGGATAAACCGGTTTATGAGTACCCAAACCTCCCCTTACTCTATAGTATAATAAACATACGAATAAAACCCAATACTAATAGACTGCTTACTCTATGACAAACATCCCCTTACTCTATAGTATACTAAACATATGAATAAAACCCAATACCGATAGACTGCTAACTCTATTACATCTATCTTGAAAAAAGAAAAATATATGACAACACGTAATTTAGAAAGATGGGCCAATGAGTGCCTGCCGCTTAACTACCGGTTGGCTAAAGGAACCTAGTCTGCAGGTAAAACACTATCGCACTACGGAAGAAAAATCAAAGCCAAAAACTTCCCAAATGGTTTGGTTAAGAGCCTTCATGTATTTCAGTAGACATTGGCAGTATCAGTGAGAAGATAGCATACCGGTATTTGTAAAATCTTCAGTTCTCTGGATTCCGAAGTCAGTTTAAAGGATTTGTGTAGAATTTCCCTTTTATATCTACTATTACGTAACGAATGTAAGTAATGTCCCAGTTTTTCCGGATTTTTTATAACTTTCTGACATTTCAAAACAACATTTCCATTCAATCGAGGATGAGAAATGCTATTTGTAATAATAATTTATGAAATCTGTATCATTCTTGTAAAAGTTTGGATTTGAGAGTAAGGTCACCCTCATTAAAATCGTCAAGAGTAGAACAAAGCGATCGAATCGTACAAGTCGAAATAGGTACACAGCATGGGATGAAGCTAGGGGAACGCCGCCGCCAAGAAAGGGGGAATTAGTAATAGTGAAATCAAAATCACCCATTATATCATAAAGTTTAGTCTTTGTTTACCAGAGTCAATGATGATCTTTAGATAAAGAAAAAGACAGTATTGAGAATCACTGTTTGCTTTTTTAAGTTCAGTTGTTGTGGGTAAATGATGACGACATAATTTCAAAACGGGGGATTTTTTTTTGTCAATAGTAAGGATATCGTCAGTGTAGCTGCTGTTATCATTGAAAACTGAAATCAGTTTATCACTGTTTGGTACAGTTCCATTTTGTAGTTTTTTCATGAAAGACCGTTCGTAACAGAACAGAAAAAGATCTGCAATGAGAGTTGCATAATTAGTACCCATAGGGATTTCAATGACCTGTTGATAAACAATGGTGCCAAACGAAGATAAATGTTTTTTAGCAAGAAATTCCGTGCCCTAAGCACATGTCAATGAGCAATTGTTGTTGTAAGTAATATTGGAGAATCCTTCCTTTTGATTACAGCAAATGAATTCACGACCCGAAAAGTTGAAAGACCATTTTAAAAGTTATTCCAATTTAGATTTAATCACATTATACAGAAGGCTAATATAAAGTGTAGAAACTGTCAAAATGAAAAATGATGAAAATGGTCTTTTTATAGAGTGTATGCATTACTATAATATTAAATAGAGATAATGTGTTTTTTTCTTATACGTTTAATGTTAATTACAGAAAGTTTCAGTATTGCGCGCATCAATATAATACCGAATGGAGAAAATGTGCTTTTTCATATATGTTGTAGATTTAATTATAGCAAGTTTCAGTATTGTGGTTATTAATATGATATCGAATAGAGAAAATGTGCATTTTGTTATATGTTTTAGGTTAAATAACAAATACTGAGGTTTCTGTTAATTTATTTTCTGCATATGCGCATTTCGACAACTTATGTCTCATCAGTGCAGATCAAACCATTTGGAAGTCCATTAACCGAAAAACGTGTAAAAGCTAATAGAGAACAAACCCAAAGGATCTAAATAGAAAAGCCAAAAGTCAGAGCTATGCATGAGGGAGATACTCCTTAGATTTAAACAATTTTTTTGTAAAATTTATATATAGCAAATTTCAAATAAAATCGGTTTTCGGGTCAGCACCGAGGTACTGACTACTGTGTTAACTCGGGACATTCGGACTTGGTACCGACACAATCAAAAGCCCGCGGTAGGGTTTAACCATTTTATGGGTATCCAAATGTCCCTTTTCTTTTATGTTTAAGATTACATTACAGCGAGTTTTAGTATTGCATTAATATATATAATATCGAATGGAGAAAATGTGCCTTTTCATATATGTTTAGGTTAGTTCAATTACAAAAAAATTTAGTCCCCATATAATTTCAAATGTAGAATATGTACCTTTTCTTATATGTTTAGGTTAAATTACAGGAAGTTCAGTAGAGGTTTTGTAAGTTTCGTTCTACTTTCACTTTATAAATCCGGAAATTTATGAAGTCACTATGCAAAACGCACATTTAATCAGTCAACCGATTTCACTTCCGGGATATTTTTCTCAACGTCACAAAGTCGGGATTGATTGGACGCTTTACATTGGGATATCTACCATAGCTGGAAGAGCCTGGTTGATAGAGACTATGCGGCTTCATGAAAATCGCTATTTTTATTTAATTTCTACCCAAGTTAAGGTCATTAAGGTCATAATTCATTAATTTAAAAATATGCTGGTTCATAGAAAATGAATTCCATGGTTAATTTGATCTGTGAATCGAAAACCCACCATTCCCCCATAGTACTAGATAAGTTATGGTACCCGGGAAACACGTTTTTCATTCATTCACGTGGGTCATGTGACGAGCCTTACAGACCCTATTACAGGCATGGATCGAATGGAGAAAATGTGTCTTTCCTTATATGTTTTATATTAAATAATTACAGCAAGTGTCAGTATTATGGTCATTATTATAATATTAAATGGAGAAAATGCGTCTTTTCTTATATTGCTTATGTTAATTACAGTAAATTTCGATATTTTGGGCATGGATAAAATATCGAAAGAAGGAAATGTGCCTTTTCTTATATTTATTTTCGTTAAAGAATAGCAAGTTGCAATCTTGCGGGCATGGATGTAATATCGAAAGGAGTAAATGTGCTAATATGTTATAGGTTAAATCATAGCAAGTTCAGTATAACGAGCATCGATATAATATCATATTGAGAAACTATGCCTTTTCATATGGTAAAGGTTAAATTACAGTAAGTTGCAGCATTGCATGAAGAACAACAATAAAAGCGTTGTTCCTTTGCTTGTTTTTTACCATGTATTTGTAAAGACTTTGTCTCATGTGCATTTACTCCATATCCTTTTTGATATATTTTTGAAGGGAGAAACTATACCCTTTTTTATATCAACGGTACACGTTACATGATTTTCTGTAACATCATGCACGCTCAATATGTGAATCGTGTGCACTCATTATGGTGGTTGTGGCAATGAATGTTGCTGTAGAATCCCAACTGCTGTGACCAGTCATACCGTCTCGCATTCTGAAATTGTAACAAAAAATTCAGAGAAGATAAGAAAAAATGGAGAAAGAAGTAAATCAAGTAGATATCATTCAAAGTTGGTAAAAGTAAAACAATACAAGAACTGTAAATACTCTAACGTAAAAGAAGCCAGGGCTCTATTACAGGTCACAGCAGTTCTATGACAGGTTAGAGCAGTTTGGGCTATATGACCAGAACAGGTCAAATCATTCAGGGTTGTACGACTAGAACCAGGCCAAAGTAGACAGGATTCTTGAACAGTTCAAAAGTTAACAGTTTTTATACTTGCTCTATGACTGGACTATGTTAATTTGAAACGGTCCTAAGTTAACTTACAAGAACTTTTATGACTGGTTCAAGTTAAATTTGCTGGAGCTTATGTCTACACCCTACTGTATATTTTCATTTTGCTCAATTCCCGATTCTAGGCTGTTATCAATGGTTTTTGGGGAGTTGATTTGTGTCTGCTCTCTGTACTAAAAATGCTTCGTTTGATACTTTCTAGTTTGTCGTGGGCTTTTACAATGGATAAGTAATCATACGCGCAACTGAGAAGGTGTTTGTGGAGCTCTCCAAGTCGGTATATATATATAGATAATTACTTGAGCAATTCTGTTGATATGAATTTTCTACCTGTATGGTATGATGCGTGCGCAATGTCTCGGATGGCAGCTTTTTATAGAGCAAGTAAAACAAAAATGTTATTAATTGTTTTGAGTTTGAGGCCGCTGTCATGCTTCTGTCTTCGTGTGAAGTTGTTCAGAGGAAGGATATTTTGTTGATAATGATTCATACGATTGTGAACTTGTTTGGAAAATAAGCATTGTTTCAGAATGCAATAAATTTACATAGACACACCCTTTAAATAACAAAATACCTAAGTTACTGTGAATTTAGTTTCTTCAAATGCGCATTTCGAAATGTTTAGTTTATACAGTGCAGATCAAATAAAAACATTTGGAAATCCATAAACTGAAACATATATAAAAGCCGATAGAGAACAAGTTACCAATAGCAACTTAAAGGGAAAGCCAAAAATCAGCTAAGGACAGAGCTATGCAAGAGGGAGATACTCCTTAGGTCTTAACAAAATTTTCGTGAATTTAGATATTGCAAATTTTCGAATAAAATCGGTTTTTGAGCCAGCCCCGAAGCATGTGCTAATGTGTTGGAGAATAGCCTCGGGGACTAACAGCAGAGGCATTGGCCTTGTGGTAATAAATAACAAATTACCGAAGTTCGGAACGTTACTATGACAAAGTCGTTCTCATTTGTCGAAAAAAAACATTAGCCTATTTTAAAAAGGCGACATCTTTGTGCTTCATGATAATTAAATTCAGCAGCACATTAATGTCATTAATAAAAACAAAATTATAATGTTTTGCAACTAGGGACACCATTCTAACCAGTCACTCAGTAGTTGGGTACTTGTCTTGCCGGGTGTTTTATAATTCTTCACAGACAGAAATTCCTTGCATAAAAGTCGACGAATCTTGATTGTTTTTTTAGTGTTGGATAGAATAAAAAAGATGACAGGAAACACCTGCAGTGGCCGAAACAACACCGTAATATGCCACTATGTACAAAGGAACTGCACAAAAAAACCCCACAAATAATAATAATAAAAAACACAAAAAAAACAAAAACAAAAACAAAAGAAAAACGTAAAGAAGGATAGGAACTTGGGACAGCCGGACTTGGTACCGGCACTATCAAAAACTAGCAGTAGGGTTTAACCGGTTTATGGGTCTCCAAACCTCTCCATTCTCTGTCCCATTTCCCTATAGAATAATAAACATACAAATAAAAAACCAAAACAGGTAGACTACTCCATGACCACAAAGGGGCAAAACGTAATTTAAAATGTCCAATTGCTGCGATTTAAGGTGTTCCCATAACCTCTTCCATATGGAGTTTAGGGAGAAGGCATAATCTGCCTAAATGCAGTATTCGGGAATAATATATTGATTTGTCGTCATCGTGTGCTCAGATACATTAATTTTGTTTTTCAAACTTTGTTCCTGGTAGTGTTTGATGATAACAGAAGTCACATGCAACCCGGATTTTAATTGGTTTTGTCTAATGGTTAGAAATCACATTTGCCATTAATTAATATAGCAAAGATAACTGGAAATACTTACAATGGCCGAAAATCACAATCACATGACACATTCTGCTAGGGAACTGCACAAGAAAAACAACAAAAAGACAAAATACAAACGTAGACAACTATAGAAACTCGGGATAGCCGGACTTGGTACCGGCACTAGCAAGAGCCAGCCGTATGGTTAAAGCGGTTTATGGGTACCCAAACCTCCCCTTTCTCTATGCTGTTTCCCTATAGTATAACAAACATACACATAAAACACAATCTTGAAGAAAGATGTGTCAAGAAGTGCTCGCCGCTAATCTGTCGGCTTGCTCAAGGAACCTAGTCTGCTAGTAAAACACTGTCGCCCTACGGAAGAAAAATCAACTTCAAAACTTCCCGAAGTTTGGTAAAGAAGCATCATAGATTTCAGTAGACATCGGCAGTGTCAGTGAGAGGCCAGTATACCTGTAAAATCTTCAGGTCATTGGATCCCAAAGCCAATTTGACGGAATCTTGGAATAATATTTTGTCAATATCCCCTTTTACGTAAAGATTATAAGTTACGTCCCAATTTTGCTGTTTTAACATTTCCGTAAACACAGAGGTTAAAAATGCCCATAGTAATAAGCTGTTTGTGTGAACACCATATATAGAGGAACATACCGAGGGATGAGCGAATTTGTGGGATTTGTGAAACTCGTCTTGGAGATGAATATCACTATCTCTGTGAATGTAACAATCCCTTAGTTTTAGAAATTAGACAAAAATTTATTCCATCGTACTATACTATGTATCCAAGTAGAGAGAAAATTTATTTTATCCCGGCTATCCCGAGTTCCTATCGTTATTTATGCTTGTCTCTTGTTTTCATTATTGTTTTTCTGGTGCAGTTTGCTTGTAGATTGTGGCTTATGATTGTAGTTCCTGGCCATTTTAGGTGTTTGCTGTTTTCCTGTTTTTTGTAATAGTATGTTGAAAGTATGTAATGTTGGGGTGTTAATAAATCTATCATTATTTATTAAAAAACTACAAAAGATGCTTATCTAGTCACTTGTGTATGTAATATGTGTAATGTTTTTGTATGTTATCTATGTCATGTTTTGTACGTAATATATGTCATGTTTTGTATGTTATTTACGCCAAGATATGTATTGTCAATGTCTAACTTAAATTTATGTTTCATTATGTGAATAATGTTTATATTCCTGTTACTCAGTATTCTGCGACTGAGTTTCCTTTCTGAATAAATCAAATCAAAGAAAAGATATCAAATGTTCATATCTTCTATAAAACTTCTTAAAAGTGTTCAGCAATTTATGAAATCTGTAACCTTGTTGTGAAAGTTTGGAAGTGATAGTAAGATTACGTTCATAAAAGTCATTTACCGACCCAACAGATCTTTCACAGCCCCATTTTACTTAGTACTGGAATGAACCTTTCACTGTATAACGACTTGTCAATAGCAATTGCTTTTGTCGGACACTACCGCAATGGAAGGGGAGGTTTGGCGCACCATAAAATCGGATTAACCACCATTTTTTGAAATGCTTGTACTAAGTCACGATCACTATGGGCTACAATTTTCCGATAATTTTCCTCCTGCTTGCTCTTGGATTTTGGATCTTGTATCTTGGACTTTGGCTCTTGACAATTCTGTTCTGTAGTTTTGTTATTATCCCATATGATAACAGTTCATTTTCGTTCTGCAATATCCTTTACTGAATCCGATGTCAATTTTGTATTAAAGTTAATATATTGGATAATCAACGAGTTCCCTCCAAAATACAAAAAAATACCGAAGTTGCATAAAAACAGTAAATTTCGTTATGCTGTACACGTGTTTCAGCAGCATTGAAATCAAATTATATGGAAAGCCATAATCCAAAAGTAGTCAAAAAGAAGTACTCATTTCAAAACTATCGAAATAGGAAGCCAAATCCAGTACCAAGGACACCTACCGAGTGTCATACAAGGAATGAAGCCTCAGTATTTTAAGTGGTTTGAATTTTGATAAAAACAGTTAATTTCTATAACATGCAAGGTAAAATTTTCATGTCAGACAAGTCTGACTATTGGGCTGGTAAATATCCTCGGGTAACTTTGGTCCACCAGTAGTGGCATCGGCCCAATGGTTCAAAATACAAAAAATACCGAAGTTGCATAAAAACAGTAAATTTTGTTATGCTGTACACGTGTTTCAAGGAGTAACCTCTCATCAGCAGCATTGAAATCAAATTATATGGAAAGCCATAATCCAAAAGTAGTCAAAAAGAAGTACTCATTTCCAAAACTATCGAAATAGGAAGCCAAATCCAGTACCAAGGACACCTACCGAGTATCATACAAGGAATGAAGCCTCGGTATTTTAAGTGGTTTGAATTTTGATAACAGTTAATTTCTATAACATGCAAGGTAAAATTTTCATATCAGACAAGTCTGACTATTGGGCTGGTGAATACCTTCGGGGACCTCTGGTCCACCAGCAGTGACATCGGCCCAATGGTTCAAAATACAAAAAATACCGAAGTTGCATAAAAACAGTAAATTCCGTTATGCTGTACACGTGTTTCAAGGAGTACCTTCTCATCAGCAGCATTGAAATCAAATTATATGGAAAGCCATAATCCAAAAGTAGTCAAAAAGAAGTACTCATTTCCAAAACTGTCGAAAAAGGAAGCCAAATCCAGTACCAAGGACATCTACCGAGTGTCTTACAAGGAATGAAGCCTCAGTATTTTAAGTGGTTTGAATTTTGATAAAAACAGTACATTTATATAACACGCAAGGTAAAATTTTCATGTCAGACAAGTCTGACTATTGGGCTGGTAAATATCCTCGGGGAACTCTGGTCCACCAGTAGTGGCATCGGCCCAATGGTTCAAAATACAAAAAATACCGAAGTTGCATAAAAACAGTAAATTTTGTTATGCTGTACACGTGTTTCAAGGAGTAACCTCTCACCAGCAGCATTGAAATCAAATTATATGGAAAGCCATAATCCAAAAGTAGTCAAAAAGAATTACTCATTTCCAAAGCTATCGAAATAGGAAGCCAAATCCAGTACCAAGGACATCTACCGAGTGTCATACAAGGAATGAAGCCTCAGTATTTTAAGTGTAATGTAGTTTTATTTTCTCTCTGTTCATAGCAGTTGAGATATGTTATATTCTTATATTTCTAAGATCTGCTTTATTGCAATTACGAAATTTTCTTAGATATCATCTTGATTCTAGTTGAGTTCCATTTGCCTTTTCCCTTGAATTTAAACATGACTGGCTTAATTTTGTGTTCCTCAAAAGATATATTAAAACCAGTTAAAATCATCGATGATTTTAAAAATCTATTACGACGTTTGTTAAATATGTTTGATTATAAACCATACAAGCCAAACTCTACTCTAAACATTAGCTAATTTTCATCGTATACATTAATGTATATAGTATGGTTGTTATTCAGTTAAGCTATGTTATAAGCCTATTAATTTTATGTTTATGTCGTTAGAAAACAATTTTATGTAAATTGACACATTGAAGCGCTTTGTATCATTATTTTAAAGTGAGACTGAAGTCAGCATTTGTACAAAAAAAATAATTAAACATATTATACCTTTTTGAAAAATAAATATTTAATTGCTCTTATTATATCATTCATGATCAATTGATTGCAATTGCAATTGTTTTTGAATTGCTACCGGACACTATCGCATTGGAAGGGGATGTTTGGTACGCCATAAAACCGGTTTAACCAATCATTTCTTTTGAAATGCTCTTACCAACCACACTTTTTTCCGGTGGTTTTCCACGAGGTTTGTCTTTCTGCCGCTTTGGCTGTGGGACAATTTTGTTCGGTAATTTTATTATTATTCCCATCAATTACCGTACTTCAGTTATCTGCAATATAATTTCTAAATTTCTTGACTTTTTCAGTTTCTCAGTAATGTTTTGAAATTGTATAATTTAATCTTTTTTTAATTACTTTCAATGATAGCATTCAATATTCTTTAGTGCTTATTTGAGCTGATATTGATTTCATAGAAATGCCATCAATTTATTCAATTACTCTTTGTAAGTAATAGTTAAATTATGTTTGAGAGTAATTTATTGAATTAGAGTGCTTCGTAAGAAAAGGGATGGCCAAAATGCCTGAGCGCGCAGCGCGAAGACCATTGAATATGAAAAATACCGTCCAATATGAAAAATACAAAAGGTTTATTTCTAAAAGTAAATGCTTATATCCTGCCATTGAAATAGAAACTTCAACGCATGTTTATTTAGGCCACGTATATCAGCTAGTTAATAAATGCATTTTTTGTTCTACATACTAAAAAGTTTTCTTTAATATTGATCTTGTTTCAGGTTTTTGTGTACTTTTATTATATATATATACCGATTAGATTGAATTAACTTTAAATACATTTTCTTATATTTGTTCGTTAGCTTGCGATGGTAGCCGTGACGATTTATGAAAGTCGTTTGATCACCTTAATATTACAGAAAGGTAGCGCAGCTTCGACCCTTGGACCTGGAAATTTTTCCCACATGAAACTTAAAATTCTTCATCTAATATCTAGGTGAAACATAACAGAAGGTCAAAGCTAAAAATACGACATATGAATGAATATACATAATAATTAATGAGGTAGAAATATTTAATTCGATGTAAATAATTTGTAATTTGCCCGACGAGGTTATATCAGTATCTAAATTGTGTCTTATATGTTTCTATACTGCATGTTATATTCAGAGATAAATTTTTTTTTGCAAGCCAAGCAAAATTGTTATAAAATATTTTTCTATTTTTCTTCCTCAAAGCAAGTCAGTTTCCACTGGAAATTATTGATACAGAAGAAACCATGATCAATAGATCAAGTTTTTGATATAAATTATTCAGAATTTAATAAAGCATTTGATTTATATAAGTCTGAAGGTTTTGACGTTTTTTACTGGTTCAGCTGTCCCCAAAGGCTTAGTATGAAAAGTGAATTATATATAGATATAAAGTTATCGAGTACAATCAAGTGTAGTATAAACTGAACAGTTTAATCATAAAAAGGGCAACACAATGAATGTATACACTTGAGCTTTTCATTGTTAATTTGTAAATTGATAATGAAAGTATATGAGGTAAATACACAAATACATGGTAAAACCAAGTATCAGAGCGTCGCTTTTATCGTTGTCCTTCATCTTGAAGTCAGCACGAAGCCTTCAACAATGAGCTTTGCCCGTAAAGAATAAGAAGTGAAAGTCAAAAGAAGTCTTGAATTAAATATCATAACTGCAGTACTTCTTTGTTATTCTCATGTAAAAAAATAGTAAGATAATTAGATAAAAAATAAAATCGTAGGGTCTTTAACAATATTTGGGGACATAATCTTACCTTCACTGTGATATTATTAGGGGTGAAAACAAAACTACCGAAAAGAGTTCTCAAGAGCCGAAATTCATGGGACAAAGACAAATCAGGTGGAAACGACCTGAAAAATTGTCAAATGCAATGGTCCTGACTTGGTACAGACATTTCAAAAGTAATGGTGGGCTAAACCGGTTTATGGCATGCCAAACCTCATGTATTTAACAATGGGAGACAATTACGGTAATTATATTTATATAGGTGTATGTTTAAAGCTTCAATACAAGGATCTATTAAGAAGCACTCTTTCCATGCTTTCCTTAGTCCCAGGCTAAAAAGTAATATTTCATTGCAGTCTTATGTTTTTTATTGAACCTTGTGTGTTGTTTATGACCCATCAGTTATTAATAAAAAATAATTACTCTTCTCGTTTAGCCACTTTGTTAGACAATCACTTCAATGACACAGACAAGGAGACGTAACATAACCTGATGTATGTTAAATAGAAAATCAGAAAGGGTTGAATGTGTGCTTTGTATAGTTCAATACATGCAACCTTAAAACATTATGGCAAACGGAACGTTCAAGTTACTTAAAGACAACATACCTATTCATTTAAAATATCAATCTCGGCTGGAACAAGCCTCATTTCGATATACAAATGGTAACATATTAGAAATATATTACTAGAGCAACACCCCTATTAAGTTGGGTAATGTTTAGGTAAAGGTAAATGTTCAAATATAAAAACCATACCTAAACATTATCCTTAACCGGAATAAATAGTTATCCAATGTTACTTAGAGGAGAAATTTGTTTACATTTTTGCTCGTCTAGGATAAACATTATCCGACCGGACTAAACCAATTATACGCGAACTCTTCTTAACTAAACTGTTCGCCGAGAACTCAGCTTAATAGGGGTGAGCAATGGCTGTACGAAACGTAGGTGATCCACTCACTTCCTTACACAAAACATAGTTGCTTAAGATCCTGGGCGTAAAGTAAGTGAGAACCGAACCGTACGTCAAATTATAGCGGCAAACGAATACCGCAGCAAGAAAAGGAAAGGGGAAATTCTAAAATCGAAAGAACGAAAAATCCATGGACAAAGGCAACATCGGAAACACCAAGAAACAAGGACACCACTCGAGCACGGGACAAAAAAGAAAAATGAAGACACACATACAGATGAACAAAACGGACCCAATAAAAACCATGGGTGAGATCAGGTGTATCGGTAGAGTAAGCATCTCCTGCTTCTTATATAACACCCGCCGTGTTGAACATGTCAACTCCGGTAGTAAAGTCAAATCCGACAGAGGAAAAACAAACTTGAGTTGTAGAGAGAAAGATCTGTTGTCATCTGGGAAACAGATATCCCGTATAGATCCACAAGATCGTAATGTCGACCGTAAAACTTCTGTAGTGATGACTATGTTTTTGGTAACGTATCCTTGCTTAAGTAGTCTATGTATTTGTAAGCAACTGGGCTCTATCAAGGAAGTCACTGTAACGGCCACAGGACCTTGAGTAGCGAATGAGATGTGAGATGTAAACTCCATATGCTGGTGCTTTTGGAATGTTGCCACAAAAAAAGGGAAGGTGACTATTGGAAAAGTGAAGTCATCGCGTTTGTCACACAACCTAATTTGTAATGTACCTTTGTTGTCAATTTCAAGATGAAGGTCAAGGAACGAGGCCAATGTGGAATTTTCAACTAAATTTCCCTAATTTTATATCTGCCTGAACTATTTCTCTTAATTTTAAACGATGCGAAAGCAAATATGTTCCGAAAGGCCCATATCTCGTCTACATCATATTAAATTTTCAGCCTACCTTAACGTCCTTGCTAGAGTTACGAAGGTAAGAAATTTTCAAACAGGTGTATCATTTATTTCATTCCGACATCATCCGACATATTAAAAAAGGTGCAAGTATTCAAATTTTTATTTAGATTCTAAATAGACTATGTTCCATATGTTCCAAACTCTGATTCGGCGAATTGATGGTTTAACATGGATCTTGAAAAGACATACAGCTAATCAAACTGTTCTCAACCTCCTTGTCTTGAATTTAAGCAGGCAAGTCAATTTCAAAACCAACATGTTCATGCAAAAAGCAAGGAATCTGCTCTAATATTACCTACAATAATTATTGTTCCTGGACATGTGGTGAAATATGCACTAAATATTTTCCTAGGAAACATTTTTGTTCGTTTTGGCAACACTATTTATAAACAGGTCATATTTATTCCCATGGGTACAAATTGTGCACCTCTAATTGCAGATCTTTATGAAAAAGAAAGGAAATGGGGTAAATGTCAAGGAGACAGCATCCCATATCTAGATTAAAACGACCCATGTTACGAAGAAGACTTCATGAAAAAACTTCAAAACAGAACAATGCAAAACAGCGATAAACTTATTACTATTTTCAATTATAACAGCGGGTATATTGACGATATCCTTACAGTTTTTTAGATTATGTGGACATCATTTACCCACATGAACTGTAATTGAATAAAGCTAAGAGTGATATTACAAGTACTGCCCTTTTCTGGATCTAACTATCAACATTGACTCTGGTAAAATAAAAACTAAAATATATGATAAAAGGCGGGATTTTTATTTCACCATTACTAATTTCCTTTTTCTTGATGGCGACATTCATTTGGCTCCATCCTTCGTGGTGTATATTTCTAAACTGGTACGATTCGCACGAGTTTGGTCTACTCTTGACGATTTTAATGAACGCAACCTTTCTATCACAGCCAAACTTTTACAACAGGGTTATAGATTTCATAAGTTGTGGAATACATTGAAGAAGTTTATGACAGATTTGAGCATTTGATATATGTAAATATTGCGTTACTCGCAAACATCTTATTACTAAGGGCAATTCTTATCCTCGGTTTTATGGAAATGTTGTTAAAAATGACCAGAAACTGATTAAAAATATAAAAAAGCTGGAACGTAACTTACATTCTTTTCCTAATAAGGGATACTGACAAGATATTCTGTTTACATCAATTAAATTAGCTTTGAGATCTACACGATTTAGTGACCTGAAAATTTTACAGACATACTGGCATCTCACTGATACTGCTGGTGTCTACTGAAATTTATGATGATTCTTGATCAAACCCTTCAGGAAGTTTTGCGTTTGATTTTTCAACCGTAGTGCGACAGTGTTCTACCAGCATACAAGGCTCCTTTTGCTAGCCGGTAGATTAGCGGCCATCACCCCCTGACCAATCTTTCAAAATTACATATTGTCTTTTTCTCTCGTTCCAAGATTGTGGTGATGCAATTCATAGTCTACCTATACTGGGTTTTATTCGTATCTTTATCATACTATAGGAAAACGGGACAAATAAAGGGGAGGTTTGGGTACCCATAAACCGGTTTAACCCTACCGCTGGCTTTCGCTAGTGCCGTACCTAGTCCGGTAGTTCCGAGTTCCTTAATAGTCTCTAACATTGTTTCCAGTTTATTACGTATATCTCTCACATCGAGATAAATAAATGTGAAAATTTAACTATCGAGATATGAGAAATTATCGTAATAAACCGGAAAACAATGTTAGAGATTATTTCTCTAATTTCTAGTCAATTTATTTGAAGTAAAGCGATCTCCGTAGTCTCCATC
The DNA here is from genome assembly GCA_002080025.1 of Modiolus philippinarum. Lineage (NCBI taxonomy): Eukaryota > Metazoa > Mollusca > Bivalvia > Mytilida > Modiolidae > Modiolus > Modiolus philippinarum. The sequence goes on along the minus strand of MJUU01029346.1, from coordinate 37,953 downwards.
CGGTTGCACTATTTCTAAAAACTGGCACGAGACATTTACATGATTGTCCAATCGCCAACTGAGATCAAATTTCCAAACATGTTGATTAATATTTCGATAACCAAACTGTCCGGAGGTGTTTAAATTTGCTAGAAATTAGAGAAATCGTAGTATACGTTTGTTGTTTGTCTGATTTGTGTTTTTCATGTGTTTTCCCTGGCAAATTGTAGCATGTTATTTTAATTTTCAGCCATTGTTGATATTTCCTGTCATTTAATATCTGAAAAAAGCTTATTCGTGATAACCTCATGACGTTTGATTACAACTGTCAGAATATTTTCCGCAGTATTACTTTTATATGCATACACCTTCTCTTTTATTGAAACAATGGATTTTTCTTCAAGTGATAATAAATTTGATATTATAATATTTGTAATATTGGTATCGTTTCTTTTTTTGTTTTTGCTAATTTTTATTCTTCGGGATGGTATTTGATAGAAGAATAGCAAAAAAATTGATTGTATGCTTAAATTGTAAATTTCAAAGTTTATTTATCTTGGATATTTTTAAAGAAATTTACCAAAGTTTGAACCGGAATCAAATTAAAGCTGCGAAATCTTATTGAGAATTTATTATATATAGAACAACTCTACATTAAATCAACCCTAAATTAAAATTGAGTGAAAAGTTCGCGTCAAAATTAACAAGTCAGGGCTCTAGTTTGAAGCAAAGCCGATTTTGAAAATACAAAAGCTTATTGCACATCTTCAGTGTACATGTTATGTATATGCAAAATATATATCAGTTATAACATTACTCGAATGCAAGCGTAACAGACGGACGTTCAATGCCAATGAAAATATCCCCGAACTGTCATTGAAAAGTGCAGGAGTAGAAATTAATTTTCAATGCAAATTCCAGCGACATTAGTATTGACAACTAACGGCTATAAAACCACATGACTAAATCTGTCATCTAAGTAAGGACACAAGATAAAATATATTTGCTTATGATGTACTTAATCGTCAGAGAATTTCTCATATGGATATACTATCATACTTTCTAATTTATGCATTTATTATTTTTTTTATTATTTTTGTTATTTCAAAACGTCATCCTTACCACCTGTTTATAATACCTACATCTCACTATTTCATAATTCCAAGTTGTCTTACAATACACTCGATGAGTGCCCTGTGTTTGTACGAATGTTGTAATCACCCACTAGCTTGAAAGACTAATTTTAGCGTTAGTCGACCACTAGTAATGAATTTCGCTCAGACCGGTGCTAAGGGCTGTCTTGAACTCACTAGGTGGTGACTCATGATGAAGAACGACCAAAAAAAAACAAAAAACAAAAAACAAAACAAAAACAAAAAAAAACGTTGTTCCTTTGCATGGATATACAATGTATTTGTAGAGACTTTGTCTCATGTGCATTTACTCCTTATCATTTCATTGAGTATATAGCTCGCCAAGGCAAATGTTCGGAGACTTATTGTCATTACCAAGGAGTCAGTGTCGGCAATTCTAGAACTGAGTTTTAAATGCTATGGTGTTCTCATTTGCTTAAAGGATGTATAAAGTCCCATATGGACATTTTGACCCGAGTTTTAGGGCAAGAAATTTTCTACACTGTCTCTATACATTTCTAGGATTTAGAGACTTAATATTTGGTTTGAGACTTTCTAATGAGTTTTTGGAGAAAGTATACTGATTCAGATATTGGCACCTCAATTTTGACCTTAGATCAAGATTTTTAACTTTAATCCCATCTTTACGCTTGCATTTCTAGGGTAGGATATTGCATATAAAGTATGTAAATTTATTTTGATATATTTTTCATGTGTATTGGTTTTGAGATAAAATGAATTGCGCTATTTTGTCATTTGATAACTTGTTATATTTAGAAGCTTTTATATATCAGTACTGCTATAAAGTCTAAGGCTGTAAGACATCTTATTTGATGAATATAAAATAAATATAGCCGATAATGTTCAAAATGTAAGGATGTATATTGACAACTGTCTACCAATCCAACCTACAATGTCACTTAAATATCAAGAAAACTTTCATTAACTATGGGGGGTGTCTTCCCTTAATAGGATGTCAGGATTGTCTAATCAGCAGATATGTTTTATTCATTCATTCCTTAGGAACGGCGAAAGTAATTCTTAGCATAATTGCAAAATACCGAGGTAACTGTAAATTTAGGTTCTGCATATGCGCATTTCGACAACTTATGTCTCATCAGTGCAGATACACTCGAAACATTTGGAAAACCATGAACCGAAATGTGTGTAAAAGCTGATGAGGCCCGTCATGGGTTTTTTGATTACCTGATTATCAGGGCATTTTTTTAATGATTATTTGATTACGAGGGCATTTATTTAATGATTATTTGATTATTAGCTTGCATTTTTATATACTTTTTGATTACTAAGCCAAAAATT